>APFE030486127.1:286221-299672 GCA_000404065.3 Pinus taeda
GCTGGAGATTGGGGATCAACTGGTCAAATTCAAGATCTAGAAACTAGACAGGATAACAACATCAAGGCTAAAATCTTTGAAAGAGACTATGAAAAACATCGAACAAAACATTAAATTTACACTCAACACATAAAACAAATACCCATCAAGATGATTTGTAGGTTCATCTAGTAACAAAACCATAGGATTCATAAATAATGCTCGTGCCAGAGCTATTCACATATGCCAACCACTAGAGAAGTCACTTGTTTTTATTGCTTGCATTTTTTTTATCAAAAATAAGCCAAATAAAATTTCTACAGCTCGCTTTTCTGTTGTTGCAACATCCAAGGATTCTAGACGTTCATATATTTGATCTAGTGCCTCTCCACCTCCATCATCCTAGACCACCAATTAAAGAAAATAAGGTTTTATAATCCATTTCATTTGTCCATAGGAAAATAAGATTTTATAATCGATTTCATCTTTATATAAAATAGCTCAAAATTGATTTAAAGGATGTAAGACATTCTAAAAACCACAATAAATATTAACCATCTCAAAAAATAAAATGCATTTCAATAAAAAAATAAAGGTGATATATTCTCAATTTCCAGATTTTGGCATACTTATGTAGCCAGAGCTTCAACTTTGTTCTCGAGTTTTAGCCTCTCTTCATCACAATTTATCACAACCTCAAGTGCAGTCATATCAGTATCTTATATTTCCCTGGTCAAATTATAAATATCCATATGATCTAGTATGGGAAGCTCCCATCATCCCATAGCAGTAAGGAGTGTATATTTACAACATCCATTAAGCCCAAGTAATCTGTAGCTCCTAATAGCCAACAAAATTAATTCTTAAAGGAAATACATTCAAATTGTGGCTAATAAAAGGAAAAAATAAAAGTAAATAAAGATGAACCCTATAGATAACAATCTGTATGTTACCTTCCATAATTCAGTTCGAGCTTTGAATCAACAATCAACTCATGGCCATGGAACGTAATTGATAGGGACTATATCTGTCAAGCCAAAATTATCAATATATATATGTATAGATATATCTATATATATATATATATATATATATATATATATATATATATATATATATATATATATATATATATATAATATATATATATATATATATATATATATATATATATATATATATAATATATATATATATATATAGATATATATAAATGTATTGAAAAGTAGAGAGTAAACTAAGACATTACGAGCACAGATTTCTCAACCCACAAAAAACATAATGTTCCATTATACATCAATCAAAAGCATTTCAAAAGAACTATCTCTCAAACATTAATGACCAACAAAACGAAATCTATCCCTTAAGGTGCAAACATTTTGGAATAATATTGTATTGTAAAAAGGGTTTCCATAAGAGGTAGTTTATCCCTCTCAAAGCTTGATTTGTTTTATATTATCCACAAAAAACATCATTGTGATATTTGCATTCTTATTTTAAGATGTTTTACCAACCTATAATACATTGCCTTATAGGAAGATGTGACAGATCTCCCACATGGTAGGATGTGGAATACACCTCTCCCACATAGTACACTATAGAATGCAACTCTCCCACATGTAGGTTGTAGAATGAACCTCTCAGTTGAAACTTGGGAAAAGGTTTGCACCTTGAGGGATAAACCCTTTTGAGGTAGTGATAAATTCATGATTAATATGGATCTAGGCTGGTTATATTTATACAAACAAGGATTTTATATTTATATGAACAATAGTGCATTAGCACACTTAATTGCAGAATGTGCCTAGGTGGAAAGAAAATGCACATCAAGCAAGAAATATGATGGATAATAGAATTTTCTTTACAATTTTTTCAATGAGAGCAACCACATGAGTTGATCATACTAATAATCAAGAGTTGATTTTAATTGGGCATGAGTAGACGACCACATGGCTACATAAAAAATGAATTAGATCATAGAAACCAATTATATAGTTGTACTAAGATAGGCATAAGAAAATTTTGAAGTGGAACAAAAACTCACATTACAATTGAACCAATGTTTACAACTACTTCAATCATTGACCCAGCTTCGAAAGACAAAAAAAGAGCTTCCATTAAAGACAATTTTTAAAGAGGAACTTGTCGAAACAAAACGTATAATACAAATCAAATCCAACAAGGACTGAGGGTTATTCCCTATAAAATAATTTTTTATAACGGTTTTTGTAAGGAATGGAATCTTTTTGGAGAAGGCCCATGGCCATCAATAAAGTAGTGATATGTAGTTATGGACCCTATAGAGAATTATGTTTGTGTCAGTATGGTTAAAACCACTTACAATGCTTGAATTTTGGGAAAAAAGGAAGCTTCAACAATGACATAAACTTTATAGTACCACAACTAACATTGAAAAGGCTGGAAATATGTAGCTAAGTTGATTAATTGGATTGAATATGAGTACATAGGGCATCTCCTTTATAAGCTACGAAAAAAATAAAATATAACACACAACCCCTATAGAACTAATAAACACTCAGTAATAGAGTACAAGAGCTTCCCTTAATCTGCATTCCAGTCCAAGAATGAGGCTCTTAATTTGTCTATAATTGTAAAGGCACCAAAAATGTGATTAATAGTCTCAACAAAGGATTGGCCAGGACTAAAAGGAATTAGCTGAGCCACCCTAGGTGGGAACAATAATTTCAATCGGAGGACCTCCTAAACAATTGTAGTGAAATAAAACACACCTCAAGGACCATATAGAAGCAAGAATGATATTGTGTTAAGTATTTACCACATAAATAGTTGAGAAAGATGGCAATTCTTACCAGCCTATGTAACTCCACAATAAGCTCTTAACAAGAAAAGAAATTAAACAAATAAATTATTAACTTGCAATTCCACATATTCTAGAAAATACAAGACCTAAGAATGGCCCTTTTCAAGTTCAAACTCATGTAGGTAAACCACGTCTCAAACAGTGCACAAGCATGCACATTCTTGATAAATAAATCTTCAAGTATAAACCAAAACACATATCTATGAATAGAAAAACGCCCATCTGAGATCAAATCTAAGCAAAGCGCTAGTGTTTTATCCTTAATTTTAGTTGCAAGTATGGCATACATAAGGATATTCATACTTTCTGCACATATGCACATTAAAATCTCATTATTGGTGTGATTAGTACTTCTAAATATTATCATTTTAATTTTCAACATCTCGTGTGTGTCATTCAATTGTATGAATTTGGTTGAAAGGATATAATGGCTCCATTACTCACCTTTTTCTTTAACCCCAGGTAAGCAATCAGAGATGACACATTATTACAATTGAGCTTTTCATTTTCTTTGTTACCATTAACCCTATGCTTATTCTTGTATCAAATAGTCAACCACCCCTTCTCATCTACATTGTTTTGATAATCAAGAGGTGGCAATAATTATCATTCAAAATATCTTACCATGTCTAGTAGTGAAGCTCTAGAAGCATCAACACATTTTTGTTTATTATCACACATCACATATCATGTTCAGAAAATAAGAAATACATGAGATATAAGATAAGTAACATTTCTCTAAATAAGAAAACAAAATCCACCTAATTATCATCCATTTTATTATCGTTTTCAAAATGAAAATTTATTTGTCTACATTAGTCTTTACTTAGTCAAAAAGATAAAGCAAGGGGCTCTCGTAGATTAGCTTTTAGATGTACTCATTTGTCATAGGTAGAGCCTCTACTACCAGCAGGTGTCCATAGTCTCGATAGGGTTACCTTTTAACCAGTAATGATTCAATATCCCATCCCAATAAGAGTGCAATTTTTAGAGATAAATTTAGATTCATATACTTACTTCTTTTTCTTTCTTTTCTAAACAATTTATTTTTTGTTAAAAACTTTATTTTTTCTACTTAAAGGTCATTATCTTGGTTTGGTGGCCAAAATTGACAATGCCATTCACTGGTTGTAATTTAACTGAACAAGTTGGCTCGTGATGAGACCCCTCATCTTTTGATTAAAATAATCTCAAGCCATTACCCTGTTTTGATATGCAATGCTAGTAATGTCAGTTTATTACTTCCCTATGATCATGGTAAGTCATCTCTTGATGAGACCTCTTTTCCTTTAAGTTTAAGTATATTTTAGAATTAAACTCTAAAAAGAGAAAAATTTACCAGATGGGGGGAATCATTGACTCCTTAAGAGTTTCTGGATGACAATTATAGAGCTAAGGATGCTTTTCTGCAGAGAGCCTTTGCTTTATTATAGATACTTTTCTTGACTGCTGGTAGAACACAGGTTTCTTTATAAAGTTGAGGTTTTACAAAAGACAAATAATATTGGTAGAAAATAAGTAGATTTTAGAGCAATAGAACTTAGTTTATGTTTCAAATGTGAAAATTATCTTCTCAACAGTCTCTGTTTATACAAGCGAAAGTCAAAACATAGAAGAGGCTATTAATGTAAAGGCCAAAAGTAAATGTTATTTAACTTTTAATTTCCTAGAAAAAGTAAAGGAAATAGTGTACAAGAGATAGAAGAGGTTATCTTCTATGAAAAATATTTCTTCAAAATCTGCCCTTTAACAGGTAGAGAATCTCTCTTGCTTGATAAATCCTGTTGTAAAAAGGTGGATGGGCCAATTTGTCCCGCAATCTGAAATGGGCCAAGCCACATTCTTTGGAATTTGATATTCTTAATTTTTTCCTCGTGTGCTTTATCCCACTTCAACACAAGGTCTCCGAGCTGAAAGGATATAGGACTTACAGAATTTGCATCAAATGAATATTTAACTAATTGTTGATGATGCGCATGTGTGATTTTGGCTTTGTCTCTTTCTTCTTCGATTTTAAGGATTTGCAATTGCCTTAATTGCATAGAAGAGGAAGGAGTTTCTTCAATAAATTGAACCAGGGCTAGAGAGGGAATAGTTATATTTGTAGGAAGAAAAACTTCTTTCTCATAGACCAAACTAAAAGGAGAAGTGCCTATTGAGGCCTTCTATGTTATTCAATCTGCCCATAGAGAAAATGTCAAATATTTGTGCCATTTTTTCTGACTTTGATCAACAATTCGTTTGATGATTCTTATGAGATTTTTGTTTGTAGACTCAACCAAACCATTTCCCTGAGGATAATAATTAGCAGAATATTTAAGTTTAAAACCTCTTTTAAGAGAAAATTTTGTCAAAACATTGCATGTGAAATAAGATGCATTGTCAAACATGAGTGCAGTTGGTGGGCCAAATCTGGTAATAATAAACTAATCAATAAATTCAATGATGTTTTCAGAATTGGCTACCTTAAGTGGAATCGTTTCCACCCATTTTGTGAAGTAATCAGTTGTTGTAAGGATATATCTATGCTGCTTTGAAGGGTGAGGAACGATCTCACCTATTATGCCCAATCCCCATTTTTCAAATGGTTGTTCAATGTTGACTAGCTACAATGGTAATGCAGGTTTCCTCTGTCTTCCAGCAACTGTTTGAAAATTTTACATTTCCTTACATATTCGTGTGCATATTTGAATATGGTTGGCCAATAATAGCCAGCATGCAAGATTTTATGTGCTATTGTGTGTCCTCCAAAATGTCCACCAGCTGGTCCATCATGGAGTTCTTGCAAAACCTTTTCTACCTCAGATTTTCCAAGGCATCTAAGAAAAACAGAATCATAATTTTTTCTAAACAACACATCATTGATGATTTCATATTTCTTAGCTTTTATCCTCAAAGCCCTTTTTCTTTTATAACTAAGTTTCATAGGGGCATATCCATTTTTCAAGTAAAAGATGATATCAACATATTAAGATTTAGTATTGTTGAGGCTTACCTAAAATATTAGTATATCATCACCTGAATCTTGTAGTGCTGGTAAGTTGGATGCTCTTGCTAACATTCTATAAAAACCTTGACCATTAACAATTTTAGCTGGTCTGATCTCAATGTCATATTCTTGCATTACTATGACCCAATTTTCTCTTTTCTTGCCCACCTCTCTTTGCATCAGTAAATTTCTCACTGCTGGGAATGGGACTATTACCTTAGTGTGAGTCTTGAGAAGGAAGGGTCTGAAATACTTTATTGATTTGAAAACAACAAAAGCTTTTTTTTCGACATCTGAGTAGTTTAATTCAACCCCCTGCAAATTGGAGATAAAGAAAGAAATCAGTGCTTCGATTTTTTCATCATTGACCTGTGTCAATATGGTTGCATATGATGTCTCGGAAGAAAATGTATATAAAATGAAATGATTAAAAAAAATTTGGGTTGCTAAAGAGAGTGCATTTATGATTGCTTGTTTAATCAGATTAAAAGCTTCATGCTCGGTATGTCTCTATTTAAAAATAGAAATTTTCTTAATCATAGATTGAAGAGGTAAAACAATTCGTGAAATTTCAGAGACAAATCTTTTGACAAAATTTATCTGACCTAGGAAAGGTTGCATGGATTTTTTGTTGTGAGGTAAAGGGGTTTTAGAAATTTCTCTTATCCTATCAGGATCAATA
Source organism: Pinus taeda (assembly GCA_000404065.3). Taxonomy (NCBI): domain Eukaryota; kingdom Viridiplantae; phylum Streptophyta; class Pinopsida; order Pinales; family Pinaceae; genus Pinus; species Pinus taeda. The sequence continues at coordinate 292,714 of APFE030486127.1, forward strand.
AGAATTCCTTCTTTGGATACGATAAATCCAAGGAGGTTTCATTCACTCATAGCAAAGAAATATTTCTTAGGATTGAGAGAAATTCCATACCTCTAACAATGCTCAAAGATTTGTTTTAAATCCTTTAAATTATTACTCCATTTTTTGGAATACATAGTTATGTCATCTAAATAAATTACCACTGATTTTTTCACCAAACCTTTGAAAGATATGTACATGGTTCTCTGAAATGTTGCACCAACATTGTTTAATCCAAATGGCATCTTTTGATAGGCATAGGTGCCCCATTTGGTTCGAAATGTAGTATTTAGCCAGTCATCTAGATGTACTAAAATCTGATGATAACCTAAAAATCCATCTAGAAAAGACATCAATTCTGAGCCTGCAACTGATTGCAGTATATGTTCCATAAGGGGCAATGTAAATTTTTCCTTATGACAAGCTTTGTTGAGATTGCGAAAGTCTATACATATTTGAATATCACCATTCGTTTTCCTCACTGGGACTAGGTTAGAAACCCACCTTGAATGCCTTACAGGAAAAATTATTTTGGCTTTGAGAAGCTTATTCAATTCAGATTTGATCTGGTTTTCTAAATTCGGATGAATCTTTCTCAACTTCTGTTGCATGGGCTTTTCATCAAATATCATGGGAATGGTATGTTGAATGATGGAAGTATCATATGTCTTGAGATCTTCATAATTCCAAGAAAAACAAATTGTATTTCTTGAACAACTGAACAAAGGCTGACCTTTCATCTAGCGTAAGACCGAGTCCTAGATTGATATTTTGAGGTTTGAGGTCAATTCCAAGATTAACTAATTCAAAACTCAAAGTTGAACTTTGAAGCTTTGAGTAAGTGGGTTTCTTGAACCTGTTTTTAAGATCATATAAGTCTTCCAGCTTAACCACAAATTTAGGCATGGAATTTGCAGTTATTTCTTGCTCAATATGGCTATCATGTTGCTCTTCATCAATTATTTGGTCATCGTAAGAGCCTTCGAATGTTAGAAAACTTATGATATCTGGATCATTATTAAAGACTCACCAATTGGTGATATTGTGGGGAATAAAGGGCCTAAAAATTAATTCAATAGAAAAGTGATCGAGGCTATAATCCCCTGGTGGAATGAGCCTGGATGCAACACTAGCCAAAATATCGACACTTGCATTTTGGAGTCTTGGGATAGGGGAAATGTTAAATGCTATAAAATGAGAGGTGAGGTCTTGGACTAATGATTGATAATGTTTCAAGTGTCCGGAGAGGCAGTGTATAGTATTCCTTACCTACTTAATTACAATTTCTGAATCTCCAAACACTTGAAGATATTTGATATTAAGGCTGATAGATTTATACAGCCCTTGAACTAATGCTTCATATTCAGCAATATTATTTGTGCATTCAAATTCAAGTTTGCATGCTAACATATTTTTCCCCTTCTGGGCTAACTCATATGCATCCTGCTCCAGCTCCATCATTAGATCTAGATCCATCAAAATATAATTTCCAAAATAAATACTTAACTACAAGTCTATCTACAAAATTTATACATTTAGAAGGATTTGTTTGAGAGTAATTTTCAACTTTTGATATAACAAAATTTTCCAAGAAGGGTGAAGTATTTGCATTAAAATTTCCTAGAAATGATTCAACTGAGTAATTTCCAATGATATCGTTGTTGTATGCAATTGGCTCATTTTCTCCCTCCAATTCTGTGACGATATACTTTTGATGTTTCTCTCGGTCAACCCTTATTTTATTCAGCTTACCATTATAGGGAAGCCACATGTGGGACCAGTTAGTTGCGAAATAGCCATGAAGCTTTTCTGACCAGTCTCTGCTAAGGATTAGGCCGTAGAATTTCGGGATATCAGCCACAAGGATGCCAATGACTTGAAAAACTTTCGAGTTTGATGAGAGTCGAACAGTGACTTGATCGAGTTCCCCAATAACTTTGACTTGAGATTGATCTAACTGCACAATATGAACAACAGATTTTTGGGGCTCCACATTCAATTTCGCACAAACTATTCTTGGTAGAATATTGGATGAAGCTCTAGAATCAACTAAACAATGTGTAGATTTTTATTGAAAACCTCAAAAGTAAAAAGAAATAGAGGTATATGGGACTTGGATCTTCCTCCTATTAGAGCAATATCAGTCAAACTGATTTTATCTAATGAGGTATTAGGAGGCCTTCCTATTTCTTGAGCATCCTATGAGATTACAACAGTGGGAAGAGGAGAAGTAGGGACTGCTTTTAGTTCTTTGAATAATAGATTTTGTTGATGTTTTAACTTGCTAAGCTCACGGGATGTAATATTCGCCCTAGTCTTTTTCATATCACGATGTTGTATTCCATTTCATTAGAGACTAACAGGGTTTTAGTTGGAGGTAAATAATTTGATTGAGGCAAAGTGGTTTTAGTGGATTTGGGCAAAGATTTCTTACCTATTACTTTATCTTTGGGAGCTAGAGTTGATGCTTTATGTTTTGGATTTGTTTGTGGCAAATCAATAGTGCTTCTACTCTTGGTTGTGACAGGTAATGCTTCTTGTGCCTCTTTATTAGGGAGGATAAGAACCCACATTCCTTGTAATTCAACTACTTCTTCATCGTCAGTTTGTTCTTCAACTGTTGAAATTTCCTCTTCCTCTACATCTGATTCAACAGTTGATATGTTATTTGGAGGCTTAGGATCATAGGAAGGGTTTCTTTTATAAGGTTGGTAATCTTTCCTTGATGAAGTCTTAGTTACATGATTTTGAAGTCAACCATTTCATTGGACATGGTTCTTAGGACCTTTCTCAATCCTTCAAGATCAAAAGGATCTTTAGGTGCTTTTTTCTTGGACTCGTCCCTAAAAGTTACCTTCTTGGATTTTATTTCTTCTAATGCATTCTTTTTTTCTAAAGCTAAAATGTGTTTTTCTATACCTATGGCTTCTTTCATGTTTTCTGCCAAAGTTGGTTTGGCAGCCCTATCGACAAAAATAGTTGTGTTTGAGGGAAGAGCAGAAATGTACCATTCATTTTGGACTTCATCACTGGGCTTGGATGTTGTTGGGATTTTATTCAATAACTTATTAAATCGTGAATTGAAGTCCTTAATTGGTTCTCTAGGTTCAACTTTCAAGCTAGAAAGATCATTAAGAAGAGTAGTTGTCAATCGGCCATCTCCAAACTTGGTTAAAAACTTCTTCTGGAAGGCATTCCAACTATTAATGGAACCAGATGGTAATGAAAAATACCATGATCATGTTGATCCTTGTAAAGTATAAGGGAATAATATTACAACTACATTCAGATTTATGGACAACATAAAATTGTTTATGTGTTCTTCAACAAGCAAACCATCATAAGGGTTAAATTCTGGCAACCATTTCATTGGATGCACAGGTAATGGATGCAATGGTCCTGCCATTCGCATAAATCTTGGATTTTTCCATGGTCTTTGAGCCATAATGGGTATCTGTGTAGGGGAATATGTTCTAGTAGTTTAAGGTGATTGGGTAGAGGAGGTGTTAAACACATACATGGTAGCAACAGAATATGAATGATAAGCATGAGAGTGTATTTATTATTAACAAATGATATACATTTATAGTATATTCATATGACCTTCAGTTTCATATTCCAAGGTCTCTTGGACTTCCTTATACTATTCAGCTTCTACATCAACCCTTAGCAGATTAGGTGTCCAACATTCCCCCATTAATCCGAAGGGTTATGTATGAGTCCAAGAAGGGAGTTGTAATACAAAACGTGCAAAAATGCATGGCAACACTAGGCTAAATGTGCTCTCTGAAATGTTGGTATAAGGGAGGTGGCTTAAGGATGACCACCAACACTAGAATTCTTAGTGCAGTTCCCAAAACTCTTCCAAATCTAGCATGAAGCTCAAGTCTTCTGCTAGAGGAAGTGCTCCTGATGTTTTGAAGAGGGGAATCTTCAACCATGAAAGGGAGGTCTCACTCGACATAAAAGGGAGAACCTCAACTTGAAAAGGGAGGTCTCAACCTGTGATAGTTTAAGGATTACCAACAACTCTAGAATGCTTAATGCAATTCCTGGAACTCTTCTAAAATTGGCAAGAAGTTGAAGTCTTTTGCTAGAGGAAGTGTCTCCAATTCTTTGAAGATGCATCACCAACTGAAGGCATGCTCAAGGGAATATTTGTCTCTGGCTACAAATCTGAATCTGATATGGCAGGTTGTGGCTCAGGCTCACTTGATGTGGCTTTGAAGCTTGTAGATGACCATCATTTCCCCCCTGTCAGATGCAAGGTGAGATGATGGAGAAAATTCAACTGCAAGACTATTCAATACTCTAGAACAAGTTTTGACATATGACTGGAATATCGTCTTGGTTGTTGATGCCCATTGCCAAGAAGCGATCCATCCAAGATAAATCTTTGTTCTTGCAGGAGGTTTGTTTTTGAAGCATCTGTTTGAATAATTTCTGCTTTTATGACAGTGCTTACATGGATGAAGATCAAAATAGGGATCTTTCATATGGCCAATTCGGTCACAGTGTTGGCATTTCACAATTTTTTGTTGTTGTTGTGGAAGAGGAGCAAAACCTAGAACAGCTGAAGGTGGACTGTCATGAAGGAATCCAACACTCTAAAACTGGATGGGCTTTGAGTAGTCTGGAATATGAAAGGACATGTCCTTGTCATATCCAAGACCAGTTATCTGCTTGTTATGGGAAAGCTCTTCCCAAGGTCTGATGACTGACTTGGGAAGTGCAGACTAAATTTATGCATCTGCATGAACAATTGTTGCTTCATTGGGTACTAAATTTAAATGAACTTCAACAATATTGACTTGTTGTTGATGGGAGTTTATCTCAATGGTCTGAACAGAATGGTGCTTACGATGTTGTATCTCTTCTTGCTGTAGTTTTGTCTCAAGTTGCAAAAACTCAATATTCTTTTGTACATTTTGGAGACAAATTTTAATATTGGAAAGAGATGTTTTGTTGATTTTAACCATTTCATCAACAATGGAATGCATTAAATTATTCATTATTTTCAATGCATCATCCATTCAATCCATTTCGAACCAATATAATCAAAGAAATGATGTTATATTCAACCACAAATTGACCTATAAAATGATAAATAGTTGCAAATATTAGATGAGTAGCAGGGCACCAATATCACCAAGTCGTTGTAACAGACAACCCAGTACTAATTTCAACGTAGCAAATGATTCTTCAATGCACTTACTTATCAAATTACTCACATTGTGCAAAAGAAGAGCCAAGCTTCTACTTTCTTTGCAAATGATATTTTTCTGATAGTTCTAGAGCCTACTTACAAAACATCTTTTCATTCAAGATTCAGAGATGCAATCATATTTATAACTAAGTATGCACAGATCTGACACACACCAAAGTTGGCATTGATAATCTGAATAATAACATCTACAATAGACTTATTTCTAGCACCCAATCTCGTTAGCTCATCAAAGCTATCTATGGTTGAAGTTGTGTCCAACAACATGTACTCACAGCATAAGAATTCATCAATGCACAAAGCTTTTGCAGGAGTATACACGGCACTCACAAGTCAAGGTTTAATGCTCCTTTAATAAACTCTATGCGAAAATGTTTGATTTAACTATCCAAAGTCTGGACCTTTATAAAACTTTGAGCAGAACCTTATAAATCCTTGATAATCTTTGGTTAATTCTTGTTAAAAAGACATGGACAGCGAGAACAAATAGGAAAGATAAATCATGCAATACAATTTTATTAACAATTTGATATACATTTATAGTACATTTGGTGACCACTGGGATTCACATCCCAAGGTCCCTTGGACTGCTTTGTCCATTTGGCTTCCACACTAACCCATTTAGGATTAGGTTTCCAACATTCCCCCCCTTAATCCGAAGGGTTATGTATGAGTCCAAGAAAAGAGTTGTAATACAAAATGTGCAAAAATGCATGGCAACACAAGGCTGAATGTACTCTCTGAAATGTTGGTATAAAAAGGCAATGGTTTAAGGATGACCACCAACACTGGAACGCTTAGTGCAGTTCCCGGAACTCTTCCAAAACTGGAAAGAAGCTGAAGTCTTCTGCTAGAGGAAGTGATCCTATTGTTTTAAAGAGGGAAACCTTCAACCATAAAAAGGAGGTCTCACCCCACATAAAAGGTAAAACTTCAACCTGGAAAGGGAAGTCTCAACCTGTGATGGTTTAAGGATGACCAACAACTCTGGAATGCTTAATGCAATTCCTGGAACTCTTCCAAAGCTGGCAAGAAGCTGGAGTCTTCTGCTAGAGGAAGTGTTCTCAATTTTGTTCCTGGAATTCTTCCGAAGCTGGCAAGAAGCTAAAGTCTTCTGCTAGAGGAAGTGTCCTAGATTGCCACTGAAGGCATGCTCAGGGGCATCTTTGTCTCTGGCTACAACTCTGAAACTGGTGTGGCAGGTTGTGGCTCAGGCTCGCTTGATGTGACTTTGAAGCTTGTAGATGACCATCATTTCCCCCCCTGTCAGATACAAGGTGAGAAGATGGATAAAACTCAACTGCAAGACTGTTCAATATTCTAGAACAAGTTCTGACATGTGTTTTGAATATCTTCTTGGCTGTTGATGCCCATTGCCAAGAAGCGATCCATCCTAGATGAATCTTTGTTCTTGCACGACGTTTGTTGTTGAAGCATCTGTGTGAAGAATGGCTAGTTTTATGACAGTGCTTACATGGATGAAGATCAAAACAGTGATCTTTCAGATGGCCAACTCGATCACAGTGTTGGCATTTCACGATCTGTTGTTGTTGCTGTTGCTGTGGAAGAGGAGCAGATTCTGGAACAGCTGAGGCTGAACTGTCATGAGGAGCAGGTGAACTGTCATTAATGAAACCAACACCCTGAAACTGAATGGGTTTTGAGTAGTCTGGAATATGAAAGGACAAGTCCTTGTCATATCCAAGACCGGTTCTGT
>APFE030486132.1:0-10220 GCA_000404065.3 Pinus taeda
CCAAGGGGGGTCCAAAAAACTCTAATGTTGAAACATAGGGGTGGGTGTGGTTTTGAATACTGCCCATTTCGAACCCCCCCGTCGGTAAACGTTGTATGGTGAGGGGGGGCCGAAATACTAGGCGGGCCATTGGATCTTGGGAGATGGGTGGAGATGAGGTGATAGGTGGCAGAGAGTTAACGTGACATGACGAGGCACCCGATGGGGCCGGGGGGAATTAATTTACTGCATAGTGGGGAATATTTTCAATGTATGGGGATGTAATAAAACTTAGGAATAAGTGGGTGGAGGAAAATATGAGCGGAGGGGTGATTTCGGGGTTTAAAACTTAGGAATAGGGGATTAATACACCAAAATTAATTGATATAAAAGCTTAGAGCAAAACTTTAATCCTTTTCCCTTTCCTTCTGCATATGAAGATAACATTTGAAATTTCCCAATGTGGCGCATTTTGACTAATAGCCCGTGCATTTATAAAAATATGTAATGAAGCCATTCTTTTCTTTTTTTCTTCCCTAACATTTTATTTTTCTTTTGCCTTATTTGTTTAGGGCAACAAACACCTATCATTTTATTTATATGGTTGCCTATAAAACATTAAATTGGCCTAACATTTTAACTTTTCTTTATTTTGCATCCATATCCTAACTTAACATTTTAAAATTATTTTTGGATAATATACTAACTTATCATAACCAAATAATGTTACAACAGATGGGATGCTGTAACATCCCTCCCTTAATAATAAATGATAAATAATAAGAACTAATAAAAATAATACAAAAATAATAAATAAAAATAATATAATAAAATAATATGAATTAACAAATAACCACTTAATAAATAAAATAATAATAACTAATAAAAAAATAATAATAATACAAAATAATAAGTAATAATAAAAATAATGAATAAAAATAAATAAATCATAATAAAAATAATGATAAGTAATAAAAATAAAAAATAGTAATAACCAAAATAATAAATATTAATAAAAATAAAAAAAATATAGTAATAACCATAATAAAAGAAGGAAATTATCAAAAATTTAGCATGCTGACACTTGGAGGGTGGGCATGTGGCATGCAGACACATGGAGGGTGTGCATGTGGTTTCCCATCCAATGTTTTTTCTATTTAAGGAATGATGAGGAGAATGGAAGGGGTCGATCATTCTGAGGTTCCATCTTCATTCTCTTGGGAGAATGCTAAGACTTAGGAATACTGGCAGTAGTCGTTGATTGAGGGCTCGGGGGTGGCCAGTTGTTGCAGAATCCTGCACAATTAAGCCTACGGTTGGGAGGAGAGTCGTCCCCAAACCCTGTTGCGGTAAGCCTATTTCTTCACAAGTAGGCTCAGGTAAGTGTTTAAATTTAATGTTAATAAGTTTAATTAGATATCTGTATTTTGGGTTGTTACATATGGTATCAGAGCCGGACACCTAGGGCCTATGGGCATTTTTTTATGTTGAAATTTTTTGATTATTTCTTGATATTTACTACTTTCATGAAAGATGTATTAATTTTTTTTTTTTTTCAAATCTGTTGTTATTAAATAAATGATATTTAATACAAGACACGTGGCTCAGCTCTTGACAGGTGTTGCACTTTGTAAATGTTGGTCTTTCACTGTTAAAAAAAGTTTGTTAATTGCATTTTGAGTAGCTGCTCATACTTAAAGTTTGTTTGGGGTTCTTTGGTCATTGCTTTCATCTAGTACGGTGATCTTAAATGGCCCAGCTGTTCAAAAATCCATGTGTGTTGTTAAATTGTTTCAAGTTTTTCTTGCTAGATATCTAGATTTAAGCTGTATATTTTGTTTCAATAGTTTGGCCAGATGAGATCTCAAGTCATTCAGTCATAAGCCAATGACTCATGCAGCAAAATTTGATTTATTTGGCAGCATCTGTGTTATCACTTAGCCTTTGGAATATGCTTTTTGAAATAGTTTGTATGTTCTACACTGGAGAAGGTGAAGGTGCAGAAAGAGGCGATTTTCTCATTAAAATGTTTGACATGCTTATTTCTGCAACCTTTTTAGACTTTCCTGAAAATAGAATTCTATTGCTGCTTACTCTGTTTTATCATTTTAGAGGTTCCTGGAAATGTTTAATAGCCCTGGAAACATTTCGGAAACATGAAACGCCTTCTAAAGCCTCTGGAAAGGGTTTCCTTATATCACTTCCCGCCGCTATTACGATCTGGTGTCTGGTGTCTTGGACTATTTTGTTTTTATGAATTCAGCCTCTTGTTCTTAGAGTCCGTCTTCTATCTCCATTGTGGATGAAGCTTGTAAGTGATTTTCATTGCACCTGCATCAATGTCTCTGTCTGTTGCCACAAGTTTTTAGTCTTTAACTGACTCGATTAATTGAAATTTAGCATAAATACTTTATTGAAGACTCAAGTACCCCAGAGAAATTTGTTGTGGGAATATTTTAGTTTGCTGTTTGTGTTTAGAGAATTATTATCTTATCGTTTGCAGGTGACAAGTGCTTTTTGTCGGTGAATTAAAATTTAAGATGAACTATTACAGTACCTGATAGAAAGAGAATTCAGGTGACAAGTGCTTTTTGTCGGTGAATTAAAATTTAAGATGAACTATTACAGTACCTGATAGAAAGAGAATTTTTTTTATTTCTTAAAGAGTCTGCATCGAGTCTTCACTTACAAGATTCATTTGATTTTTTAGGAGTAAGTATTTTATCTATGTGCCCCACAAAACGTTGTTGTGGAAGGATGTTTTTTTTGTATTTATAGATTTATTATCTTACAGTTTACAGGTGGTTAATTTTTTCCAAAGCATTAAGATGGATTATTATAGTGCCATAGAAAGAGCTTTTAGTATTTCTTAAAAAGCCTGCATTAAGTCTATCTAATATTTTGCTCAGTCGTAATAAAAAAAAAAAGCAATTGGGATGACTTGCTTTTGTTTGAAGAGGCGGACTAGCTAGGTATACAACTTGATTTTTGTTCATTTAGCAGAAAGCCAGGCTCACATAATTGAGGATGTATCTCGACGAATGCAACATATAGCAACCATAAGATGCTCCTTTAAATGATCGAAAACTATCAGATTTATAAATAGCTCTGGTCATTATCAGGGAACAGTGCAGGGGTGAAAACCTGCACACCTCTGCGCATTATTGACTTTTGTTTTAGCAGGAACAACCACCCAGTGCTTGACAGCTATGCCCTTGTCCTCTACCTAATTTTTGGAGGAACCAGTGACTGACTGCTATACTATTCAAAATTATCCTTTTCCGAAATTTCCATTTTCATATTCCCATCTGTTCTGTTTATAAAACGCTAAAAATGGAAAAAATATTTGGCTGAGTAATTTTGATGCAATTCTTTTGGGTAGAATTAATGACCTTCTTCGCAATTCCAGTGCATTGTTTACAAAGAACAATGTTAGCAGAGTTCTCTGTCGAACTCAAGGTCATCTGGTGCAGAGTTATGATTGATTTATTGTTGAATGTTGGCTTAAGTTGTTTTCCTGTATATGTTTGTGAGAGTTGACAAACGAGAAATATATAAAATAATTGAAACTATATACATTGAATCATTGTTCTCTAGGTTTGAATAGAGAATTAAATTGAAACGCCAGGAGCCCCTCTGCATGTTTTCGCAGCTAACACGCTGAGCAGTGCGACACATTCCTTGCATGCGCATTTCTACAGTTGAGTGTAATGACACGTATAAAATTTTGGTATGAAAGAATTACATATGTCGCATGATTAGGCACGTCTCACAACTCTGCTGACGCAAATCCCATGCTTCGACACGTCTCACATATATCGCATCACTAGGCACGTCTCACAACTCTGCGGACGCAATCACATGCTTCGACACGTCTCACAGCTCATTTTCCTTTCCTTTGAAAATATTTGGCCAATAATACAAAATGGTAAATATCAACTATTCATCATAAGCTTGATAATTAGAGTGTACTCACTGCTCGGAACTTGAAAAATTTAGACTCGACCAATACGAATTGCATCGAACTAGCTGAGTTATGAGTTGGTTTATAAGAACTGCTTGGAACCATGATACATAAACTTTTGTATAGAATGTATTTTTGGGTTTTATGTCTTTAAACGGTTTATATTTATAAAAGTGTAATTATTATTATTATTAAACTTTTGTATAGAATGTATTTTAAGTGGTGCATATCTGAAAGTGACTTGTTTATAGCAGTCATGGTTTGCTACTGTATGTTACAAGGGGTTAATTAAGTGTTCCATGTTTAAGATGGGTTCCTTGAAGTAAAATTTCCCAAGTAACTTAAACTATCTACAGATGGGTTGCTCTTACCTAAAATACAGTTGAAGAATGAAAGTCAGAACTTAGATGCCTTCCATATGATATAGCTCAGCTACGATAAAAGGTTGAGGTTCGACTTGTTTTGAACCCTAAGTTGTTATAATGGCCCATTTAGTGCGCTCTCGTACTAAAATGATCTAAAGCCATTGTTCTGATATATCTCAGTCTCGGAAGGCAACAGGACAATCTTACACTCTCATTTCCAAATCAGCTTACGTTGAACTCATACATTTAATCAAGTAACGTCCAATACATCTTGTATGGCATGCTGCTTGTTTCATTATGTCCTGTACAACATCATAGTTTCATCCTAATTTCTAACATTGAGCTATCAAGAATGAAGCACTTGACGCAGTTTAGGAACATTCTTTGCAATTTTACGTTTCCTTGTTCTTGAAATATTTTTCACGACTTCTATAACTTCTCTTTTTGTTGATGCCCTTTCTGTTTCCACATCTTAATTTATTAACACACCAAAACCATCCTTATAGCATTAAATAATCTGCGGGGTTGTGTTATATCGGGGCTTCCTCTTTTAAAATACAGTTTATTAAACAAGTTGTTCAGCTTGTCTGTGATTTTGGCATTGCTATTTTGCTAATTTCAGAGGAATGAGATATGAAATTGATTTGAGAAACTTAGAATGAGGTTAATGATCCTCGAGTGTCAAAATGAGTTGCTTACACCACATACAAAAACATAGATCATTTCCATTTGATTATGGGCTCACGTGCAGTAATGAGCTCAGTTGATTCGAGATCTTAACAGCTTTCTTTAAACCAGAATTTTAAACCAGGAATCTTGTGTTGCCTTGATATCAAGGGGATCCAAGAAATTAAATTAATCATCATTTAGAAAGAAGATCCATTATCAATTCTAGGAATTCTTATAATGCAGAAAGCTTGAATATCAATTTCCTATTTAATTATCAACACAATAATACTATCGCTTTAAGCATAAAAAGAGCCATGAATCATAAAAGTGAATATCAGTGTTTATAACTCAGTACAAATCGCAATACACTACTTTGATACTTTCATGGTTAATAATAAATATATGGTATAGATCAACACCTTTATGGTCAATATAGAGTTCTCTCAGGCTCTTAGAAGCATATTGCATCAAGGATCTGTACACAGAAATTCCCTTTTCAAGAGATCACTATGATAGATAAGATTAAGTGTGTGCCATCATCTTAAGATATAATTGAACGCTGTCTATTAATGCAAAATGAGACTATCTATGTTGCTCATATGATATGCATTAACTGTTTATTAATGGGGTTCCCGTGCATATATGTAGCCCAAAATTGAGTAGAATTACGTGGCAGCAATGAGATCCTCTTGGCTCTTCCCAGTCATTCTTGTATGTTGCAAATGTGCTTGCATGGTGGGTCTCAGATCAGTTGCTTCCACCTTGATCTGTTTTTTCGTAAATATCTGGTAATTTTTGGCTGAACAAAGATTGGTGTGTGATTTTCCTAGGGATGAGAACAAGATTGTGGCTTAGTTACCAAATTCAACCAACTAAGGACTTAAAATTTGAAATATGATTCAGTTTGTCAAATTATTATGTGCAATTTGGTTTTCTTTGCATTTGTGAAAAATTTGGAGGCAAGAAAAATGATGATATAAATTCAGTAATCATCCATTTAATTTGATATATGCTGTTCAAATCTACATATGATTTAATTTGTTAATAATCCAGTTTTGGGGTGGGTTACTGCCTCCTTGAATCATTAAACATACAATCTTAGGCCTCTTTGAATCATTAAAGGTTTAAAACATGATATCTTAGGCACATACAGTTGGTTTAATGTCTTCTTGAATTTCGAGTTGCTCTCTACAGTCAGTTACATTGCCTATGAAGAAGGGGCAGAGGAATTCTCAAGGAGGGTTTTGCAGGATTTGTGAAGGGGAGTCGGATTGGAAGCCATTTTGATCTGTATATGTCAGCCTTGACAGAGTTGAGAAAGAGGATAAGGCTGCAAATTTTGACAAAGTTCAGATTTTTAAGTAATAGTTAGATGTATGGTGCTGATTTTTTTTTTTCAATATTGGATTTTTTCGTTTCATTTTTTTCATATCGTACCAAATTCCAATTTGAATAATGAAACACCAATAATAGTAATGAAGTAGTGTAATAGAACTTCATTACTCTTATTAGATATTCAGTTTTTCCACTTTAATTGATTTTGTGAAGGTTTTCTCATTTAGGTTTTTAACCTCAGATAAATTCCTTGATTCAAGCGGATCAGGGGATGTCTCCTTATCAATCGGTCTTGTAAACCTGCTCTTTCAATTTGCATCCAGTGTATGAACTTCAATTGAAGATCTTCTTTCTCATTTCAAGATCCTTAATTTTCTTCACTTACACTTCATTTTCCTTTGATTTTCTACTTTTGTTTTAAACAATCAATTTCACAATCAGGGAACTTGTTTTCACTTTGTAAGTTGATAATTTTATTGTGTTACTCAATCTTTAAGAATTTTTTTAGAAAATTCCTAACACACAATGCAAAGACCAGTCTTATGCGAGACCACGTAGATATTTCGAGGGTATTGAAAATTATTGTGTCATATTTGGTAGATGCATATCAAAATAATTTTCAATTTATTTGACCCAGATTTTAATTCATGCATTACATTGGACATCGAAATCTGGAATTTTTGTGATGAATGCAATGGTCACAAATTTTAGATTAATGCCTTTTTCTCGACAACTTAGAAATTGCTCACTGCTGTCCTAAAATTATTTACTGCTCTTCTACTGAAGCATAAGTAATTCTCTGCTGTCCTGAAGATACTCATTTGAAATTCTGAATACATTGCTTTAAAGTGCTCTCATTTACTCATAAGGTGATAGGCATTGGATAAGAGGTATTTTGTTGAGCATTTCATTGGCATATTTTCATTGGTATATCTTGAAGGTTCCTAGCTGTATAAGAGCATTTATATGCTTGCTGAGCAATCACTGTTTGCATTAGATAAGAGATATATTGTTGGACAAGTTTGGTATAATTCTAACACATTATTGAAAGATAACTTTATATTGGCACTTAAGGAGATTTGAAGGTCTTCTTGATTATGTTAGACATCTCCTAAGTTGAATGATCATTGGGATTTTCTTACTTGAATAAGAAACATTGGTTGCATTTTCTATTATCATTGTTATCTTGAGCACCTTGGCAAGCATTTGTCTTGTTTGGCATGACTTGAAAAGTTAAGGACATTAAGTAATCTTGTTACATTGCATAAAAAAAAAATCATTGGTTAATTGTTTGAAAGGATAAGCGCTCGAGTTATCATTTGACTTATGGTTCATGTATTAAGTGGATATCTATTTTCTGAATTCTAAGTTAGTGCATTATTGTGGAGAGCATTCATCTCATGGCAATTTATCTTGTGGTTATCCTCCTAATCTTATAATTGAGATCGTCTCTTTAATATATTCTATGGCTTAGTTTTCTTCTGATGGAATTCCACTGTCCAAATGTGTTGATGGATTCTCTTATAGTGGGTTTTGAAGAATTTGGTTTTACTGGGATAAAGAATGCTTCTTGATGTCAGACAAAGAGGTCTTGACGGTATATCATTTGGAGTTATGGCTCGAGAAAAGCCCAATGAGGCAGTGGAAAAAGAAATTTGGGCTGAGAAGAGCTTCAACGTAGCATATCCATGCTTTTTTTGGCTACTCAAGTTGTAAATTAGTGGTAATCATTATTGTTGAACATTAAGTGACATTATCATAATGGATACTTTTGTATTAGTCATCATAGTCCTCGTACATGTCTTGATCATGGAAATTCCATTTATATTATTATTATTTCTATGTGTTCAACTTGACCATTTCTATCTCATCTTGATTTTGAAACTGTAAGTCATTAACAGACTTGGCTATTGCTTGTCTATCTTCATGTAGGTTCATAAATTACATTGTATTCATGAACCAACATCTCATCCTGAACAAATCCTGTTGATAACACATCTATCTGCAAACAATTTAACCATTCAATTCTCACGTAATTCGAATGAGGAATCGCGCGTAGCTTTCCATGGATTCAATTAATCAATGGGTGAATCTTTCTGCAGATAGATGAATCTTTTTATAGTTAGTTATACCTCCACATCTATATTTTATTCTGCTATTGCGCTCAGCGTTTGATAATCCATTTACATCAATGGGGTACACTCATTTCATTGTCTGTTAATTCTGCGAGTTAGTACCGCTTTGTTTTCTTTTTTTTCAGATTTTGGACACCGGAGGTGCGGCTGATCGAGCTATATACGAAGCTATATAACAAGTCTGAAAATTTGTAAATGTATATCACAAGATTGCAGGTGTCTGAATGTTTCAAATCACAATATGAGGTTGATCAGTACGGACAGATTTCTCGACAAGTTTACAATTTCTATCTTAGGCAGGCAATTTTACGCCTAATTGTATTGTAATTTACAGGATTAGAAATGGTGTTGCCTTCGCGGGTCCGCTTGCAGGCAGACCATATAATTAATAAAATCATTATTTTTGTTGGGAAGGAATAACCTTCCCCGTCATCCGATCCGGTTTTGGGTCGGGTGGCAGTGTCTCTTCTTTATGGTGTTGAATATTTTTATGCTTGATTCATAAATTTTATGTCATATTAATATTACTTCACCATTTATCATATTAATTTACTGTCATAGATTAACACATGACATGAAAATAGTAACTGAATTAAAGGAAAATGTCATTTTTTTGTGTTACTTTCCATAGGATTGATGGTAATATTGTAATGGGAAAAGATTCTTTAGTCACGAGACTCGAAGCACTTCTTCGACTTTTGGTGGATATTGAACCACATCTCCGTGATTGATAGAATCTAGACCATTAAGTACTCCTTATCTTGCATTCAATGATCATTTGAAAGATGAATTAGGGGATGGATTGGATCATCTAGTGACTCACATCAAATTGCAATTTTTCTTTGATTAGCTATCCAATCTGGTATCTAAGGACATATATATTCTTAGCAATAAGCTACAACAATCAGATTCTGCAGCAGAATAATGTTAGTATAACTTAAAGTCTGGTGCATTCATTAGTTCCTCATTGCTTCCTCATGCACATTCTTTGGTTCTCTGTTCACATTAATATTTCATTATATGGTATGACATAATTAAGATATACCTTTATGATTCAGTAATTCATTGGCAAAGTATGTAATCCTATAATCTTGATATGGTATAATGGCATGCTGGTGTAACTTCTCACCACTGGTTCACTTTACAAACACAGTTTAAATAGCACTTACCTTTAGTGATCATTTTTTCACCTGCATCTTGGGTTCAGTCTGATCTAAAAACACAGAAATAACATTCTGTGAATATTATTCACTAATTATTTGTTCGATTACTGCCTTTACCAATAGCAGTTGCTTGGCATTTCTCTCGCCCATTATTGCAAAAACACAACTCTCTCAATATGATCTTCTAGTAAATTTAATTTTGCATTGCAATTGCCATTCAAATTACATATATCTGCTCATTTACTACTCATATCATTTGTATATTGAACATCATCAAGCTATATGATGGTATGGTTAATGCATTAGATGCATGTCGAGATGTGATGATTCACAGGACTCCACAAATGGGCCGAGAGGGCCGGTTTATTTGATGATCTCGTGCGAGCCCATACGCACGAGAGAGAATAAGTAACACCATATGGGCTGGGGACAAAACTCAATCAACACTACATATGCCAGTGGTTCCTTTGTCTTGTGTATAGCTCTTGATGGATAGCTTTGAAGAGCTATGGGACCATCTTGAGAAGGCTTAGTGCCTGATGTTCCAGGCTTGGTGCCTGATGTTCCAAGCTAGGTGCCTGTTATTGGATTGGGATGCCGAAGTCTGGAA
>APFE030486135.1:0-23863 GCA_000404065.3 Pinus taeda
TGCCATTTTTCTTGGGCACTACTACCAATGGGGATACCCACTGACTGTCAAAGATAGGATAAATAAAATTGACTTTCAGTAGTTTTTGTAATTCATCTCTAACAATATCCTGAATCATGTGATTCATTCTTCTCTGCGGTTGCCTCACTGGTTTGATATTACTATCGGTATAAATATGGTGAGTGCATGTTTCAGGGTGAATTCCATGCATACCAGTGTAGTCCCAAGCAAATGCTTTCTGGTATTTTCTCAACAGTTGGATCAATTTTCCCTCCTGAGATGAGTCTAGGTGAGTGCTAATATTCAAATTTTTTCCTGGAATAATCTCTATGGTCTTGCTCTATGTGTTTGTGATAGATTGAATGGGAAAACTGTTCTGAAATGTTGTTTGCAAAGAATGAATGGTGCATGTTTCCTGAAAATTTTGTGCCAAAATTTCATCTGTAGCATGGTATTGTTCATTTCTTAATTCTTTGGAAATATCAGGTTGAGAAAGGAACAATTCTACCAGATCATCATTATTATGTTCTTGAAAATCATAGATTTGATTGATGCTGAAAATAGATTGAATTTCGTCCTTATCATTGTATTTATCATCAAGCCATAAATTGTGTGCTACTGCTGGTGATTGTGCTGATGGGTAGAGAGTGGGTTATTTTCTTTCAGTTCCTCGTGAAATGATCATATTACCCGATCTACATCCTATGAATGTATCAGCAGTTGCTAGCCATGCTCTACCAAGGATGATAGGGTGTCCTCCTAAATTAGATTTTGGCTGAAGAACTAAAAAGTCCACTGGATACTCCCAAGAGTCCAGTGAAACAATTATGTCCTCCAAAATCCCTTCAGGAATCACTTTAGACATATCAGCGAGTTCTAGAACAATTTTTATGTGCTGCAAGTTTGTGAGCTGCAGTGTTTTCATTGTTTCAAGTGTCATCACATTTATTGCAGCCCCAAGGTCAATTAAGGTGTTTGGAATATGTATGTTGTTAATGATTGTAGTGACTCTGGGAATACCAAGATCAACATACTTTTCAATTTTGAAATGGTGTTTGTCATAAGGCCAGCTAAATGTTCACCAATAACATGAATAGTTTGTGATCAACACTCTTTTCCTAGTAGGCTTCTTGAGGCAACAGTTCTTTTGATTTGCTTTTAGTATATATGGGAATGTCTTTTATCGGCTTGTAGTAGTGGATTTTTTTATATAGACTTTCTTTAGCTCATCTAAAACATCAAACTGTGGTATAGCACATGGGAATTTTTTGTTTGGACCAATTTCCTGCCTGGAAAAGTGGGGTGGAATGCAAACGGTTTTGCATTTGTTTATTTTTTTGGTGTTCCAGTCATTTTGTTTTCCTTTGAAGTTTTGAGTTTCATTTTTCATTTTTCTTGTTCATTTTCTTTTTTTGTTTTTCAGCTATTGGAGGTTCTTTTTGAAGTACCTTACCAGACCTCAAATTGATATTTTGTAAAGGTAATGTGGGATATGATGGTCCTTCATCTACACTATAAGCTGGTCTCTCTGCTCTATTATTTGGATTTGGTACAGGTTGAGCAGGAATCTGAGTGGGTCTAGGAGGTTTTTGGTTAGATGGAAGTTGTAATTGAGGTGGATTTATTGGTGGAGGAGCAGGCAATGCTTGTTGAGTGTTTTGGGGTTGATAAACAACTTGCTGCTGAGGATATTGTTGATATGTTTGAGCATATTGTGAATATGGTTGATGATACTGTTGATATGGCTAAGAATATGGTTGGTATGGTTGAGGATATGGTTGATATCGTTGAGATGGTCTCCACTGTTGTTGTGGGTAATTTTGGTGTTGCCATGGCATGGGTACATTCCAAGAATTCTGAGCATACATCTGATCTTATGCAGGAAATTGCAAATTCTGGTTTGGAAACATACCTAGAGATGGAGGTCTTGGCTACCATGGTCTCTTTGCGCCCATGAAATACACATTCTCCATATCTGTGTTAGCTCCCACATTACAATTCTGCAAAATCTTGACTTTAGAGCAATGAAATATATCATGATTTTCAGTACAAAGAGCGCAAACTTGAATGTTTTCTAATGGGCAGTCTTTCAAGGCATGTTTCTTTTGGCATTTTGGACAAAAGACAGCCATTAATTGATCTTCCTCTTCTTTTATTTTCTTGGCTTTCAGAATGTCAATTTGAATTCCTAAGGTACTTAATAGATCTGTTTTGAATTCTTCTAACAAATTTCCTATTTCAGCTCTTGTGACACTTGTTGAAGCAGATTTTGTGGCTTTGGATGATATGGCTCTTTTTCCATTTATGGCTTTGCTCCTAGAATACTTTTCACATAAATCAGCAATTTCTTCGAAAGGTAAGCTGGAAATATCACCTTTTCCCATCAAATTAAGATCATCTAAGTATTCCTCTCAAATGCCCTTCAAA
The DNA here is from genome assembly GCA_000404065.3 of Pinus taeda. Taxonomy (NCBI): domain Eukaryota; kingdom Viridiplantae; phylum Streptophyta; class Pinopsida; order Pinales; family Pinaceae; genus Pinus; species Pinus taeda. Next base: position 2,428 of record APFE030486135.1, read on the forward strand.
AATATTGTTTGAATCAGATCAAGAGACATGGTTCGATGTTTTGATTTTTGCAAATTGTAAACAAATCGTTCCAAGTACTCCTCTAAATTTTCATCCTCCTATTGATTCATTCTAAAGATATCATCTTTAGAATCTTTCAATCTACAATAAGGTTGGTATTTCTTTAGGAATATTCTTCTCATGCCATCCCAACCAGTTATTGCATGTTCACCAAGTCCCATGAACCATCTTAGTGCCAATGCTTTTAATGTTGCTGGGAAGAGTCTAAGCCTATGGGCATCATCTGTGTAACCATATGTTCGACACATTATGTCAAACTCAAACAAGAATGAATCTGGGTCTTTTGAATCCATGCCATAAAAGTTTGGTAACACAGATGGAGGGATGTTTCTCATTTTTATTTCCTCATTATGATTTTCTCCTGGTTCTTGAATAGGAAATTTAAAGGTTGACTCTTCCTCCTCCCTTTGATCTTGTTGTTCAGGAGTGGGTCTTCTTGCTGATCCTCCTCCTTCCTCAGCCATTTTGATAGATTCCTCTGTTGATTTAATTCCTTGTTCAATGTCACTTGTTTCAAAGAGAAGTTGTTCTAGATATTGTTGAGTTATTTTACTACTTTCTCTTTTTATATAGGATTCAAGGAGATGTTTCTTCTGTGATTCATGTGCCAATAGGATTTGTCTCTCAATGAGTGTGAGTCTTTGCCCTGATTTCTGTTTATCCTCTAATTTTTGTATGGTGACTTTCTTAGCTGGTGTTGTGTGTTCAATTTTTCCTAAAGGATCTGCTCTTGGTGGTAGGTTAGTTTTGGGATGGGGGGTTTTTATGAATCTACCTTTATCATCTCTAGATCTAGACATAAGAAAACATGACTTCTAAAATGATGAATTAAAATTAAATCTATGTTTTTGTTTGTTTTTGTTTGTTTTATTTTTTTTTATATTTTGTTTTTAGAAATACTCTAGTTGCGCCTCCCCGGCAACGACTTCAAAATATAGTGACCAATCCAGGGGTCTAGATTAGACTAAATTTAATGTCAACCAAGGTAGGTAAACTTAGAGGCACGTGTCTAAAATCTATAGACCTAAAAGGATCTCATCCACCTAGATAAGTGTCTACTGTGACAGGCTACAACACTCTTTTACAAGAGATTGGAATATCTTTCCTTTCACACTTTAAACACTCAGATCATCTAATTTAATTAACTGTTCTAAAAACACAGCGTGTTATTAGTCTGAGTTTCCAATCCTCTTACAGGGATACAATTCACAAAAACTCTTTCTCGGTAACACACTAAGCATCCTAACAATCAAATTCATGAAAACTAAAAACTCTTTTAAGCATACTAAAACTCAAATGCATGAAAACAGAGTCCACAGAGATACTTCGAAATTCAATGCTCAATTAAATATTTTACAAGATCTTGTTCAATAATTTAGTAATTGAAGTTTCAAGCTATCACCATTAATCATACAATAACACTCGCAAGCACTTCTAATCGAATTAGTTAATTCACAAGAAAATAAATGGCATCAAACGCTATTCAGATCTGAAGTCTAAATGCTATGAAAATGAAATGAAAGTATACCAGTCCCCACGTAGGGCCCGTCCACGCGTTGATGGCACACTTAGAAAACTTCAGATGATGAAACCGTTAACACATAAAACACTGGAATGATGAAACACTGCCTGTGATTAAAGTCTGGAAATCAATTACATGCAAGAACAGAGTTCTGGTAACAATACAATACGCAATAACAGAGTTCTGGAAAAAAATACAATATGCAGTCTTAAGTCTGCTCAAATCTAGTATCCTTCGTTCACTAACATTCCTTAAGGTTTACAATCGAATGTACATACATTATCACGCAGATGTTTCTGCTTTTACAGTCAAAAAGGTGATTTTTGTTTTTTTCTAATCTTAACTGATTTCTAAAACAAAAAGAAATCAGTTTAGGTAACTTTGGCTTTTTGCTACTTTTATAACCAAAAAGGCTAGGTTTGACCAGCATTGACCATGTATCCAGGAGCTCCAGATGCGATGCTGAATAGATCTTTCACCATGTATGTACATCCGTGATCACATCCCTATCCTCTGTTTTGATTTTCCTTCCATGAAACGTGTCACAATATAAACCAGTTACAGGAAGTCATGACATCCCGTAATTTTGTTGAAAAAATCTAATTTTTAACATAAAAATCCACAAATTAAATTTAATGTAAAATAACAAGTATAATGCTTAATTGATCAATTTCAATGGATTATGAGGGGTTTATGGGAGAAAATGATAGATGAATGATGGATTTTTAGAAGAAAAGGATGGCAATAAAATAGTACCAACAAAGATAATTAAGTATGAAAATAAATTTCTTTCTAATTCAATAAAACTTTGTGTAGATGAGTTTTTTTATCTAAATTAAAGGCGATGAGTGAGTATGAAAGCCAATTTGATATTCTCAATACTCGATATCTCGATGATTGATACACTAATATTTTGGCATTGTAATAAATTGGTGGCCCTATAGATTGCTATACATTTAACAAAAAACTCTCTATCAATGAAAACCAATTTGATATTCTCGATGTTTGATATCTTGATTGTTGATACACTAATATCTTGGCATTGTAATAAATTGGTGACCCTATAGATTTCTATACATTTAGCAAAATATTCTCTATGAATGAATCTTAATTGCATAATTGATTTCATGTGTTTCCAATAGTTTCATTTTCACTATGGTTTATCTTTACAAACAGATAATGCTTAAGGCCTTCCAAAGGAAAATTAATGAAGAAAAATATTGGGGGGACTATACAAATATCTAAATGCCACAAGGTCTAAGAAATTAATGTGATAAATGTATTCTAGATTTGAAGAAGAAAAGGGAGGACGACACAAAAAAGTTTAATTATTTTAACGCTTGGGATAATGAGAAATCCCTCCCCACAAGCAAAATAAGCTCTGTTCTGATGCAACAAAATAAGAATCTGAATATCCATTTAGAGAGTTCGTTCAAGAAAAATAGGATTTTTTTCTAGAAATCAATTATTAATGTTATGAAGGGGGCTCTAAATCTTGTAATGAGGACTTGATATTTCTATTAGTTTGAATATAATTTTGAAGAAAGTTGAGGGGTTGGAATTTCCATAATTGAGACCTAAGCATTCTTGTCAATGACAAATGCACCTAAGGATTGGAAAATTTGAATTCTAAAACTTCTTATTATTTATCAATTTTGAAATAAAACTTGGGAGATCAAAATATTTCATAGTAACTCTTATTCAAATGCGTGAATGATTATATTATTGCATTACAGTGAGTTAAGTTATTATTTTTTTATTCAATTTTTTCTGAAATTAGTTTCTTTGATGTATTTGAGCTTCACTTAAGATTTAAAAGTTAGATGATGAAGTGTTTAATATGATCATTTTTAACATTTTTGAAATAAAGAAATGGAAGATTGAAATTTTTTGAATTCTTATTTGAATGTGTGAATGATTACATAAATATATTAGTGTGAATTAAGTCATTTATTCAGTTTGATTTGATGTGAAATTACTTTCCTTAATGTATTTGAGTATAACATAATATTAAAAATTAATTGTTAAAGTGCTTGATATAATCCTTTATAGGTTATTCCATTCATATGTGCTATATAATTGTCAAGAAAATGAACTATTTCTTTTCCATATAATTTATTATTTGATTCAAACATTTTATTTGTTTAAGTTATATTACAAGTAAAAGACATTTTCAGATTTGTAATTAGATAATATTTTTTTATAATTTGAGAATGTTTTATGATTTAATCTTCTTCTTCTTTCTTTTTCTTTTTCTTTTTCTTTCTTTCCTTTTCTTCTTCTTCTTCTTTTTTTGTAATTGAAATCTCTTTTGTTACTTAAATTTCTTTGTCATGTCTCCTTTCATTTTGATTACACATAGGTGTTAAGTGTACGAAACAATGTTTTATAGGATGCAACATACATGCGCTTTAATAATTATTTAGTGAATGAATTTCTTCTTCACTTAATAATTCACTATTCATAGTTAGTATTAACATTATAAGTCATCGCTTTCAACTAAGATAGGATACTAGCTAGTTTTGTTTATGTTCAATAAAAAATGCAGTTAAGATTTGGGAAAGCTTAAACAAAAGTCTTCTTTAAGGAGCAATCTCTTTAGGTGGAAACCAGGTCCACATGCCAGTGGACATCACTAAACCAAACAAGTATAGGCCTAAGAAGGGTCTTGATTGGGTGATGATCCCTATTGTAGGAGGAATTTTTCCACTTGTCAACAGGTTGCTCAAAAAAAGAGTCATGCATAAAACTCATAGAGGAGGGAAAACTACGTAAATAATTCTGTACGACCAATTTTTGCACCTTACAATTGTGAGAAGAAGGGTGTTCATGGTGACTCTTGAATGGTGTATCATAAAATTATTTTATGAAGGAAAGGTTAGACCATGCTAATTGAGGACGGAGAATCCATATAGTTTCATATGGATTCTTAAGTTATGTACAACTACCTACTAAGATGGGAAGGGTGGGAAGGTAAAAAAAACTTATATGCACCACTTGCTTTCTCTTTTGTTTGAAATCTTGATTTTCACATTTTTTATAATAATAATAATAATAATCTAATTTTGAGGTCACAACCAAGTGAGACACGAAAGTGGTGTATGAGACACCCTGCTTTGTGGGACAAGGCCCCCCCACCTTGCAATAATTCAAATGTTAATTCTAGAAAGGTGTACATAGCCGATCCTCCTCTAAGTTTGAACCTATGAACCTTTAGGGGAAGACACGTTTTCTCAACCATTAGGCCCACCAAAAAAATAAAATAATGCCCAAAAAATTAAGGTTATATATTTGTAGAGAAGCTATCTTAATCTTTGATTGACTTTTAATTAAACCTTGAGAAAATGAAGACAATTTTTGACAAGTAATCAATCATAACTAATTTGTATGCTCTAGATACTATTTGATGAAAATAATGCTTAGAAAATGAAGAAATAAAGCATGTAATCCAAAACCAGTTTGCATATGTGTAAAAAACAAGGCTTCAAAATTAAATCTAAGGTGCTAGAATAATAGATCTAAAGAATACAATAAATACACTTAATGCTAAAAAAGTAAATACAAGGAATTTTATCCGAAGAATTAAATCTAAATAACAAGCTTAGATTTAGAAAAAAACTGTTGATACCATGAAAGACCATAAAAATATGCATAGATAAGCATATGCATAAATATATAACCATAAATTTATTATATTTTAAATCATAAGAAAAATATTAAATAAATATAATACTTTTAATAAACATAAAGAGAGGAAGCAAAGAATTTAAATAGTAAAACCCAAACATTCATATAAACTAATGAATAATAATATCTATAATAGTATAATGATACCTCATTATAAATATAAAATGCCTTATAGTTAAATATAACCAGCCTAGATCCATCTAATTCCAGATCTGTCATGCACCGAGAGGGATTGAATCCCTCGAGGTGCAAATCTTCTATTTGGAGTGTAGAATTTGAGGAAATGTTTACACCTTGAGGGATTTGATCCCTCTCGACGCATGATAGATCTGGAGTTAGATGGATCTAAGTTGGTTCCAACTGAGGGTAGCAATGTCATATTTTTAGATTATCATTATTATGTATATGTTTGAGATAAACTTCATACTTTGAAATTTACATTATGTTTTCTTTTTCTAATATGACCATATAATTATGTTCTTTATTTTGGTCTATGTTGCTTTCCTTGAATGGTTTGTATGTCTGTGTTTGGATGTTTTGAGTGTTTGTGTGTGTCTGTGTTTGGATGCTTTGAGTGTTTTGTGTGTTTATGCGTTTGGATTTGGATGGTAATGTTTATGAATGTTACAGTTTTTGTGTTATATTTCTATATGTGTATGTAATTGTCTATTAGTAATTAGTTGGTGATGAAGAAGGCAATCTTGTCAATATCTTGCAGGAGGATTGATATTGCACATCTATTTCATTTAATTTTAGGTACCACAATTTTTGACAACCAATTAATTCTTAATAGTGTCCCTCCAGGTATTACTAAATATACCTTGAAGAGTAGTTTTAATTTTAAATTTTCTCAGTTACCTATATCTGTTGAGATGATAGATATTGTTAATAACTTTAATTATGAAAAATGATGGAATAAAAAATTTGAATGCAAAGTGACAATGTAATAGCGTTGAATGGCAAAAAATGCGAATAATAAGAATGTAGTTAATTAAAAATAGTCTTCATTGTGTTCAATCTCAAACTATTTTCTTCTACTATTCTCAATGTCACCCCTGTTAGTTTTTCCATAGTTTCATATCGATAATATGAAAAGTGCAACTTAAATCGTAAACCATTCAAACCTTTAACTCAAGCTATTGTAGTAAAAATCTTACCTTTTCTCTCTTGATCTCCAATATTAATAATTTAAATTACCATAACATAAAAATCAATGCACATTGTGAATCATTTTTGTGTACTTCAACTAAAACCAATCACACTATTAATCCAATCACTTTAAAATTAATGTACCATCATAGATCCAGTTACATCAAATAAAAAATAAGCATCTACAATGAAATCAATGCATCTAATGCAATAAATCAAATATGATTAGAAAAAAAATCTACATTGAAATCAATGCATCTAATGCAAACAATCAAATAGGATTAGAAATCAATATCTACACAGAAATCAATGCATCTAGTGCAAGAAAACAAGTATAATAAAAAATCAACATCTACGTTGAAATCAACACATCTAGTGAAAGCAATCAAATATAATTAGAAATCAACATCTACACTGAAATCAATGCATCTTGTGTAAGAAATCAAAGAGAACTAGAAAACATCTACATTAAAATCAATGCATCTAGTGCAAGCAATCAAATATGATTAGAAATCAACATTTATACTGAAATCAATGCATCTAATGCAAGCAATCAAATATCATTAGAAATCAACATATACATTGAAATCAATACATCTAGTGCAAGTAATCAAATAGGATTATAAATCACCATCTACAAAGAAATCAATGCTTATAGTGCAAGCAGTCAAATAGGAATATAAATAACCATCTACACGAAAATTAATGAATCTAGTGCAACTAATCAAATAGAATTAGAAAAAATCTAGATTGAAATCAATGTATATAGTGCAAGCAATCAATTAGGATTAGAAATCAACATCTCTCCTCTCTCTCCATCTCTCTCCATCTCCATCTCTCTCCATTAGAAATCATGCTCTCCTTTTTCCCTCTCTCTCCATCTCCGTTATCACTCCCTCACACTCTCTCCACCTTTCTCTCTATGTGTTTTTCTTCTTACCTTCCTCCCTTTCTCTCCCTTCCTCTCTCCTTCTCCCTCTCACATCCTCACTCTCTTCCTTCCTCTCTCTCCCTTTATCTCACATCTCCCTCTCTCTCTCTCTCTCTCTCTTCGCTCTCCAACTTTGTCACTATCTCCCTCCCTCTCTCTTTCATTCCCTTTCCCCTACCCCCTTCTCTTCATCTCTCCTTCTTTATCTCTCTATCTCATCCCCAAGCATAAACACTCTCTCTCCATCTCTTCCTTGTCAGTCCCTCTCTCTCCATGTATTTCTTCTTCCCTCCTTTTCTCTCCTTCCAACTCCATCTCCCTATCCCTCCCTCTCTCCTTTATCTCATTCCCTCTATCTCTCGACCTCTATCACTCTACGTCTTTGTTCTTCTATCCCATATATACCTAGAGTTAATATATATCATGATATATTAAACTATATTTTACTACAAAAATTATATTAATCACAAGTTATTAAGTTGAGTAATATTAATATTGTAATATATTAATATGAATATTAGATTTAATAATAATATGAATATGAATATGAATATTATATTTAATGATGTTTTTTACATGACATGATAACAAAATTTATAATAAAACTACATGGAATAATTTTTTTCTAATATTACAACTTTGACATAGAAATATTTATGTGTATAAAAATTTTAATATATCAATAGGATATGGTTTTCCTTTTAAAGATTCATTTTACAAATAATTAATTAAAAGAAACATTAAAAGATTTTAGAGCAAGATTTTGGATTCTTTGGGTTGAATTAACTTTGTTTAGAATTTTACCTAATTTGGAATTTTAATGTGGTAAAATCTTTTGTTGAAGGTAAATTTATGATCCATTCAAATCCAAGGTATATAATAAAAGAACTATTGAACGCATGAGATAATTGTATTGTAATTATGCATGGGATGATTGTATTGTAGTTTTTCATTTTTATTTTGGGCCAACATTATTTTTATCTATTTTCCTTGTTATTATTTATTGGAGTGACTAACATAAATATTATTTAGATTTCTAATTTTTTTACTTTTATGTTGGATGACATTAGCTAAAATTTAACTTTGAGCGCTAACATCCTTAGGGTCATATTGGGTTGTAGAATGCACCTCTACACAACCACAAAACAAACACTAAACACATTCTAATAATAAAAGTTATTATAATATATACATAATAATAACAATAATTTTATTAATTTATAAAAATAATATTAAATTAATGTATATAACAAATTAATTTTAATTACATAAAATCAAATATAAATTAAATTAATTATATTGAACTTTAAATTTTAATTTAGAATTACAAGGTTGACTTTTCTTTTTGAGATTTTTACCACGGTGAACAAGTTCTTATCAAGTTTGCATTTAAAACCTGTTGAGACTAAACTTGACACAAACCAAATGGTTTGTAGGGGATATGCTATCACAATTTTCCTTATAGTGAAAATAGATATAAGAGATTTGTTGTGAGGACAGGTGTGGATTTGTGGTATTGGAGATAATGAAACAAATATATGATCAAAACATTAAATGGATTAAAACATCATCAAACAGAATGACCTGGGAAAGAACCAAATACAACTTTTGTAAATAAGCCTAACACATTGGATTTTAAGTCTACAATATTTATGTGTGTCACTAGAAAAAATATTTACAAGTTCTCTGTGAACTTTTTATATTACCGCTTCAATTTGGGACACGAAAGGGCATTAACCTCCTTCAAAGGCTGGGAACCCTGAATGTCGAGCAGCTCTTCTAACTCGTCGCTCATGGAAATGTCGAGCCTTTGAAGCTTTGTCAGTTGTGCCAACCCGTGTATGCGCTTCAACCCACGACATGAAGATATCTGCAAATCCTCCAAATATTCCAATCTTTCCTGACCTGACAGCTCCTCCATTTCCGCACACTACCTAATATATAATGTTTCAAGTGTTTTTGGTAATCTAGAGAACCATTCTGTTATTTTTGACCATTTAAGATCCATATATCTGAGTGCTAACTTTTCCAACCGAGTCAACATTCTAATAGAATCAGGGAAACATTTGAAGGTGCATCACTGGAACTCCAACTCCTCGAAGATCCTTAGATCACTGAATGAAGGTGGCAACATTTACAAGTCAGATCTTTCTGAGAACAAAATTTTCAAATTACTTAGGTTTCCTGTAGCACTTGGCAGTCCTGAAGATAAAAGAATCTTTTTTTGCAAGAACCGTTGACATGTAAGTTGGGGAGGCAATTCTGCAATGCTTGGACACTCTACAAGATCTAAGTGTTCAAGTGTACTATATGGTCAACCACACATACCAAAATTTAAGTTGTATTAAAATTTCCAAAAGTATTGGGGAGGGTATCCAATTCCTAGCAGAAAGACAAGTCAATATGCTGGAGATTGGTTAGGTTCCCAAAGGAGCCTGGGAGGAGCTGCAATATCCAGTAGATAGACAAGTCAATATGTTGGAGATTGGTTAGGTTCCCAAAGGAGCCTAGGAGGAGCTAGAATATCCAGTAGATAGACAAGTCAAGATGCTGAGGCAGTTGACCTCTGTATTCCCTTGATATATTTGGGTATCCTTGAATCAAGCCACTTATTCTTTGGAATTTGGCTCTGGGGTGACAGCTGCGAGTGAGCTTGGCTACCACTATCTAGTGTTGGGTGGAGATTCCTTGTCCCAGACTCAGTTGCCTAGGATATTCCAAGATAAGTGTTTCATGTATTTTTTGGGTTAATGAATATGTGTTTACATTTCTAAATTGTAATGGTGTTGACAACTGTAATGTGAATGTGTTACAAATACTAGATTGAAATAATGTTTATAAATGTGAGCAACAAAGGTGTAATATATCCTTGGCATGGAATGCTTGTTATGAAATATTTGACTATTCTATTAGCATGCATGTTAAATAACAATATACAATGGTAGAGCATTAGAAATGGTTCCAAGAACTAGATTTAATCATTACAACCATTGGCATAAGGATTCTTTTATTAAAGAAGAATGGTTACAACGAAGGAAGCCTGTTGACAAGGCCTATGCATACATATATCATTGAATGTACATTTATATTAGCCACAAACCTATAAGGAATTTTATGAGGCTTGTGTTAATGTTGAGGATAACTTCCTCTTGTGACTATTATAACTCATGATCTTGTAGTGGAGGCTCAGCCAACCTTGCATTTTTAGCAATCCTGCAAGTCTTCGATAAGCTTCATAGTGTTATTGGCTATGGCATTTCACGACTAAGGGGGAACCTTGGCCTACAAATCAATGAGGGACATCAATATCCTCAAGATCGTTTTGGTATTAAAAACACATGTGAACTCAGGAGGAGTTACTCAAGCGTAAGCTCAAGAGGGTGGCACCTGTAAGGGCTAGTAGCTCATAAAGGCCACATAGGGATGTTGAACTGAATCAAGTCGATTTTAGAGGCTCTGCAACCAAACCCAGAAGGAGCCCATGCTCGATGGCGATGCAATGGAGTTGCATGAAGACTTAATTTATAACCAATAAGATACATCAATACTATTGGACAGAAGGAAGACCTAGACGTGGCATGCCTTGATTGGCTTGTTCATATCCAAACTTATCATGATTGGGTGTGGGTAGGGAGACTTTACTAGGATAGTATCTCGAACTATCCCTCATGGACCAATCAAAGATGGAGAGGGCAGAGGAAGGCCCACCAAAATTATGCTGTGATATCCATTCCCCATGATGTCATTTGAAAAGGTGGCGGGGTGGTGAAGTTCTCCTAGACTGTCGGATCTGGCAGAGGAGATGTGGACCTCTCGATGTGGGGTCGAAACCATGATTCATAACCCTAACTGCGTCGGTCCCAACCTGGGTTATCGGACGTGAAATTCACAATGTTGCAAAACATAGATCAAGGTTCCAAGAGGAGAGTTATCAGATCGATGAATGTGTAACTAACCATAGGCGGTGACATAGATGTAAGCATCGCTAGGTTTAGGTGGTAGGTTAATCTAATTAAGATTAACAATTATGTTATTATGAATTAATTATACAAACATAAATGATAATAAAGCTCATTAAGCATAATCAAATATAAACAAATGTAAAACAAAATGTTATAACTGTCACTTACATGAGGCAAAATAAATACCATAAACGGTAACACCAATAATAGATACATCGAAATATATGTGTGTGTGTGTGTGTGTGTGTGTATTATTTAGTATCCCATTCTTCTAACGGTACCAGAGGAGTTGGATCCTCAGTGACACATTGTCTCACTGGGAAGTGGTGGGAAGGGTGTCACTACAGGTGGTATTTGATCAACATCTAGGTTCAAGACTCAGACTGGATGGGATTTATCATGGACAATTGATGGACTTTAGGAAATTCCTAAGTAAAATGTTTAGTTATTAAAAGTCAATGTAAATAAATTAATAACAGATCCAACTAGATATTGATTGACATTGTGACCTATTGGAACCACAAGAAGTTCAACAGTCAGCTTGACTAAACAAATTTCCAACTGTAATGAATTATGAATCTGGGTAGGCCTACAAACCTCATATGGTAAATTGCTAAATTTATATGCTAGTATGGTTATTTTGTTTCAGGGATATTGTTATGGCATCTATACAAGGGTAGAACCTTGTGACTAGTTGTTTGTTTATTTTAATGATTATGCACTAACAACTTAGATTACTTGAATTGTAATCGATGTGTATGAGATACTAAACATTATGAGTATGTTAGTGTGGTTGTCTTAACACAACAGGGATCACCATAACAGCTCCATGGGTGGGAAATTCATGGCCATAATTGTGTCTATTTATTCATGTATTTGGGTTATCTAATAGTTTGCATGATTAAAAACACATTACAAGCAACATAAGATAGAGCGAAAGAAGAAATGACAATTGGCAAGGTGTAGTACAATTCAAATCAATCACAGCATGAAAGTGAAGAATTCAAGGTCAATGAAGAGGAAATCTTAGTCGACCAAGGGGGAGGGAGTTACTCTCTAGATTGGATGGATACCGTTATAAGCCTAAGGGCCAAGGTTAGGAGTTCAAGGTAGATAATGAGAGGTTGGTAAGAGCCCAAGAGAGGTATGCTGAGATAAATGAAATCATTCTACAAAGTCTTTCAAATTTTCAGAGGTAAGGGAAGTCAGAGATGACGACCTTATATAGAGAGAAGGATTCCTTGGGGATCATCTGAGTATACCATTGGGACAGATGGTGGTAGGTCTTGGAAGAGACATAGGGATAAAAGTGAGGACATCGTGAAGGGATATTCTTCGTTGAGCACACCAAGACAAAGGAACCAACATTAATGTGCATCATTCTAGCATACCATCCAGTTCTCATACCAGGAGGCACTATCATTTCTTCCATCATTATCATCATCATCATCCATCAAGAAATAAAAAGGACTATATGCCCAAGGAATTTCAGAAATCCAAGCCACTCACATTTCATGGGCATATGAACAAAGCAGAGGATCCAAAAGCTTGGATGTTGGGCATGAAGAAGTTTTTCAGAGTACATAACTATTTTGAAAATATGAAAGCTAGAGTTGTCACTTACAGCTTGAAGGTAAAAGAAAATATATGGTGGGAAGATCTGAAGTATGTTATGTGGATTGTCGAGAGGGAGTTGACTTGGACGAAATTTGAAAATATCTTCATAGAGAAATATGTGTCTGAACATTATTACAATGGAAAAGAAAAGAAGTTCTATGAACTCAAGATGGGGCAATTATCAGATGAGGAATGTGTCACGAAATTCCCATGGTTAATAAGGTATGTACCATATCTCAAGGATGAGAAAGACAAGATCTCGAATTCCTTCTAACATAGTCGTTCTCACCTTTGCTACATTCTTCTTCCATGCATCCAAATTTTGAGCAATTGTTGTTGTGGGCCTAGGAATATCACTACCTATGAAATCATTTAGCCTGTTTTCTTCCAACACTTCTTCCATCCTTTACTTCCAAGCTATGTATTTCGAACTACCTTGAAAGGCATATTCGAGTCTCAATCCACAGAAAGACATCACGATCCTGCTACTGGTCCTAAAGAGTAGATCTACGAATTCGATTCACTTTCTCAAAACAAACTCATAATATTCTCTTCTATAGTGATTCCTGCTTTGATACCATGTATAAAATCCACGTAGATTCAACTGATATTTTAATATGATAAAACAAAATACTTGAATCTACTCTACAAATTGCGGAAACCAATTACGATTGCACAATCACATGAACTAGAAAGAGAAATAATTTCAATCTCATAACACAAATATTTATCTGGGGAAAGCCTCAGCTAAAAATCCTGCTATATTTATATTGCATAAGTCAAAGAATATGAAACAATACAATGTTTCTCTCAAGATTGAGAGGTCTTTGCACTATCTATGTCTATCTCACCCCATCCTAGGCTTGCTTGGTTCAATACTTAACCAATTTCTTGGCTCTGGATGCCCTACCTTGCTTGTGCGATCCCTAGGGAAATTGAGCCCCTATTAATTAGGAAATTACCCAATAATGATTGTGCAATACATCTAAGACCTTCTACTGACTCGATGAACCACCTGTACAATTTTCTAATTATACAACTCATAGTACACTTCCCTTAATCTCCAATCTCAACTGGGTCTTCCTCAATGGCATCCATGAGCTATTTATAGTGAATTATCGATTATCTAATGATCACTGCATGTGAATTAAATCATATTTATATCATTGGACCTCTCACTAGTTCCTCCATTAGTTAGAACTAGTTAAATTGATTTTGACTCAAATAATTAAGTTAAATAATTACAACTCAAAATAAACTGCAACTGGACCCCCTAAAACTTAGGGAGCACTCTACATGCCTCTAGTTTGACCCTCAACTCGAATTGACTGAGCTAACTAAGTCTTCCTGACTTATTTAACTCGTACAAGTTGTCATGTGATGTGGAATTACAATGTGCTTCTAATTTAATTAAGGGAAAATTAAATTAGAAGCCTCTTCTCGTTGCAATTTTCAATATTTTTTTTTTCGCAAAATTCAACATTTATGATTTAATCATTTTTTCTGGAATTGAAATCTCTTTTGTTAATTAAATTGCTTTGTCATATCTCTTTTCATTTCATTACACATAGACGCTAAGTGCGTGAAACAATGTTTTATAAGTTGCAACATACATCTTCTTTAATAATTATTTAGTGGATAAATTTCTTCTTCACTTAATAATTCATGATTCGTAATTAGTATTAACATTTAAAGTCATCACTTTCAATTAAGACACGATACTAGCTAGTTTTATTTATGTTCAATAAAATTGTAATTAAGATTTATGAAAGATTAAACGAAAGTCTCCTTTTAAGAGTAATCTCTTTAGGTGGCAATTGGGTCCACATACCAGTGGACATCACTACACCAAACAAGTATAGGCCTAATCAGGGTCTTGATTGGGTCATGATCCCTTGTTGTGGGTGGAATTTTTGCACCTAACAATAGGTTCTCTACAAAAGATCCATGCATAACACTTAAAGAGGAGGGACAATTAGAAACATAATTTTTTACAACTAATTTTTGCACCTTACAGTTGTGAGAAGAAGGGTGTTCACGGTGACTCTAGAATGGTGTATCATACAATTATTTTATGAAGGAAAGGTTAGATCATGCTAATTAAGGAAGGAGAATCGATATAGTTTCATATGGATTTTGACAATGTATAACTTCCTACTAAGATGGGAGGGGCGGGGAGGTAATAAAAATTATATGCATCGATTGTTTTCTCTTTTATTTGAAATCCTGATTTTCACATTTTTTTATAATAATAAAAATAATCTAATTTTAAGGTCACAACCAAGTGAGGCACCCTTTTTTTGTAGGACAAACCCCTCCCCCACCATGCAATAATCTAACTGTTAATTATAGAAAGGTGTACATGCCCTATCCTCCTATCGGTTTGAACCTATGAACTCTTAGGAGAAGATACATTTTCTCAACCATTAAGCTCACCAAAAAAAATAAAAGTGTGCACAAAAACGTTAGGTTATATATTTGTAGAGAATTTATCTTAATATTTGATTGGATTTTAATTAGACCTAGAGAAAACGAAAACCAATTTTGTCAAGTAGTTAATCCTAACTAATTTGTATGCCCAAGATACAATCACAATGCCATATTTGATGAAAATAATGCTTAGAAAATAAAGAAATAAAGCATTTAATCCAAAAACAATTTACATGTGTAAAAAGCAAGGCTTCAAAATTAAATCTAAGGTCCTAGAATATTATATCTAAAGAATACATTAAATATACTTAATGCCAAAAAAGTAAATACAATGAATTTTATCCAAGGAATTCAATCTACATAATAACCTTAGATCTAGGAAAGAGGTGTTGAGACCATGAAAGACCATAAACATATGCATACATGAGCATATGCATAAATATATAATAATAAATTTATCATATTTGAACTCCTAAGAAAAATATAAAATAAATATAATAATTTTAATAAACATAAAAAGAAGAAGCAAACAAATAAATTAAATGGTAAAACCCAAACATCCATAGAAGCTAATGAAGAATAATACCTATAATACTCTAATCGTGTCTCATTGTGAATATAAAATGCCTTATAGTTGAATATGACCAAGAAACAAACAATAAACACAATTTGACAATAAAAACATATTCTAATAGATATCCATAATAATAACAACAATTTTGTTAATTTGTAAATTAATATTAAATTGATCTATGCAATAAATTATTTTAAATTACATAAAATCAAATATACATTAAATTAATTATATTTAATTAAAAAATAATAAATAATTAATTATTTAGAATTACAAGGTTGATGTTTTTCATAATTAATTTTTATTTTAATATTTTTAATAATTTTTTTATTAAAAAAAATTATCCAATAATCAACATCTACTGTGAAAAACTTCTTATCAATTTTGAATTTAAAACCAGTTGAGACTAAACTTGAAACAAACCAAATGGTTTGTAGTTGATGTGCCAGCTCTTGGCAAGGCCTACAAGTGTTAGGTAGACAATATCATCTTCGGCAACTGTAACACCAACACTCCCAAGCTCATCTCGAAATTGGGTGAACTTGGTCAAGTAATGTGGTATTGTGTTTCCCTTCTCCATCTTGATTTTCTTGAGCTTGTCCTTTAGTGCCAGGTTCCTGTGGTCAATGTTGTTTTGAAACAAGTCTGTCAAGACATTCCACATTGCATATGGGGTCTCCTTACCGTGGAGGTTCGAGATAATATGATCTCTAACTCCTTCCAATAAGACTTTCTTGATTTTGCTATGCACGTCTTCCACGCTGCTAGACCATTTGCATCAGTTGGAACTGGTTTTGGGATGTCCTTATCAATGAACTTCTTCAATCCATTGTCTTTGATGACTACTTCCATCTGGTCTCTCCAAGCAATGTAATTTGAGCTACCCTTAAGGGCATACACGAGCCTCAAACCATGGAACACCATCATGATTCTACAGTTAGCTCTGGAGAAGATATCTGCAAAACTCGTTCCTCCTGCAAGTAAAAACTCATATTCTTCTCTTCTATTGTGATTTCAGCTTTGATACCATGTATAAATTCCTTATAGATTCAAAATGCTAATGTACTTTACTAAAACAATAGCCTTGAATCTACTCTACCAACTGCGGAAACAATTAACAATCGCGAAATCACAAAGCATATAAGAGAAAATATTCAATCAACACATTACACAATGATTTCCTAGGGAAAGCCACAGCTAAAAACCTCGTTATATGTGTCAGGCCAAGAGGTAACTCCTCAAATGAGATTATATTTTTCATTTAGGTTGTTCAAAGATATATGCATGAGGGAGTGACTATTGAGTTTCATCTCCCGATGACTCTCCATTTTCTCTTATAATTTATTTACACTATTTACAATTGTTCACCCAATCCCTAGGATTAGGTGTCAACGTTCCCCCCCTTAATGTGAAGGGATGTTGTTGAGTCCAAGCATCATTTTGAATCTTTCAAGATTTTCTCTTCCAAGCGCTTTGGTGAAGATGTCTGCAACCTGCTCATTAGTGGAACAATGGCGAAGATGGATTGTTTTTTCCTCAACATGACGTCGAATCAGATGATATTTTGTATTAATGTGCTTCTTTCGATCATGGAACTTTGGGTTCTTGGCCAACTTTATTGCCTAGGTATTGTCAATCATGAGTGGAGTCGAATGTACTTGTTTTACCTACAAATATTCCAGAATTTTCCTGAGCCACACAATTTCTTTTGTTGCCTTAGCTGCTACCACATATTCTGCCTCTGTTGTGGAATCCGTTAGAACTGATTGTTTGCGTGAACTCTAGGAGACATATCCTAATCCAAAACTCATAGCATAACCAGAAGTAGATGCCTCATTTTCTTTGTCTCCATCGAAGCCTCAATCAGAGTATCCAATCAAGCTGAAGTCGCCCACCTTGTATACTTGAGTCCAAAGTCTTGAGTTCCATTCAAGTAATTTAGAACTCTTTTTGTAGCAGACAATTTCGCCTCACAAAGCTTTTGCATAAACTTGGAGAGGATTCCAACAACAAAAGTAATGTATGATATGGTAGTAGTCAGGTAGTTGAGACTTCCTACAAGTTGTCTATACTTTGTTGCATCCTCAAATTCTTTTCCTTCAATGGATGTGAGCTTTAAGTTTTGTTCCATTGAAGTAGTGAGAGGATTGCATTTGGCCATGCCAAACCTATTCAATAGATCTCCAATGTACTTCTTTTGAGAAAGGAATATGGACTTCGGATGTTGAGTTACTTCAATACCAAGATAGTAATGAACATAGCCCAAATCGGTCATTTCAAAACCTTTCATCAATTCCTTCTTTATGTATGCAATGTAACTATCATTGTTCCCTGTCATCAAAAGATCATCTACATATACCACAACATATAAAATTGTTTTGCCAACTTTCTTGATAAACAAAGTTGCATCATCAAGATCATAATGTTTGAAATTGATTTTCAGAAGATGCTCAGTTAGTTTTTCATACCAGGCTCGCCGTGCTTGTTTGAGGCCATACAAGGATTTCACAAGTTTGCATATGTTCATGTCCTTTCATAGAAAATCCTTCAGGCTCGGACATAAAAACATTCTCTTTTAGAACTCCATTCAAGAAAGCAGTTTTTACATCCATTTGATGGACTTTCCAACCGTTCTGAGCTGCTAGGGTAAAGAGTGTCCAGATGGTAGCCCATTTTGTTGTGGGGGAAAATGTCTCCTCATAATCGACCCCTTCCTTCTGTGCAAAACCTTTTGCCACGAGCCTATCTTTATGCTTGTCAAGTGAGCCATCAACTTTATACTTGTTCTTGTAGACCCACTTGCAGTAAATTGGTTTGGCTCCCAATGGAGGATCAACCAGCTTCCAAGTGTCATTCTTTATCAAGGCATCATACTCCTTTTGCATCACTTCTTTCCATTCATCATGAGAAGTAGCTTCTTTGAAGGAAGTTGGTTCAAAATCTATAGACAAATTCAATACAAAATCATAAGAAACATCCAATCAACAGGTGAATCAGTGTCATCTACATCACCTTCATTTTTTCGGGTTGAATTTCTAGTTCCTGTCTTTCCAACCTCATCAGGATGAACACTTTCAAGTGTCCTTGTCAACCACTTTGGGGGACCTTTCTGAGATGTTCTAGGCTGCTCAGTTGATTGATTTAGGACTGAATCAAGATTGAGTCTCCCAATTTTGTCAATCACATCACTTAAAGTATCATGAGTGGTTGGAGTTTCATGTGTGGGAGAGAGTACTTCAAAAGAAGAGTCCACAGGTTGATCAAGTATAGGAATCCCCCCTTCAAGATGTGGAATCTAATTATCAAACTCTTGAAATGATTTTTCATTTGTGAATCTATCCAAGCGACCAAGTTGTCGCTCAACAACACTGTCAACTTTGGATGATTCAAGAAAGATTACATCTCTAGATACAACAAACCTTTTATTGATTTCATCATAGAGATGGTATTCTTTGGAGATGTTTGAATACCCCAGGAAGATACACTTACGAATTCTTGCACCAACTTTATTTCTATGTACCTTTAGTATCAAGGCATAACATGTGGAACCAAATACCCTGAAATGCTTTACCGAAGGAATGTGTCCATACCACATTTCATGAGGAGTCTTGTTTCTAATAGCATTAGATGGACATCTATTCTTTACATATACAGCACATAGAATTGCATCAGTTGAAGACATTAATTTTACATTCTTGAAAAACATCATGGGGCGCACCATATTTAAGATTGTCCTATTCATTCTTCAACTACTCCGTTCTGTTGGGGATTATAAGGCACAGTTGTTTGATGTTTGATCCCATATTGGCGAAGATAGTTTTCAAATTCATTTGAAGTGTATCTTTTTCCATTATCAATGACAATTAAGTGATCTGATGCTTTTCGCACCTCAACCTTGCCATCAAACATGTGAATGGAGTGTCCTTGTTGGCGGATGTGGACCAAGGACAAAAATTTTCTCCTCAGTTTGGGAGATATAAAACATGATGCAAAAGAAAGTTTGGAAGACCAGGAAATTTAAGCCTGATTGTGCCAAGCCCTGATGGCTTGAGTTTTGATTTGTCTGCAAAGTATACTTCTCCATCAACATTGTCATTAAATTCTTCAAAAAAATATCTTCTAAAGGTCATGTGGGAAGTTTCTCCTGAATCAAGCAACCAATCAATTTTCCAAGAAGAAAGTGAAGCATTAAATAGGTCTTCATTTACTCCAATATTACAATGTGCCACAACATAGTGAGTGGATTCAGGTACTTTACCTTTCTCTTTATCATTAGTTTTACCTTTGGGTTGGTTTCTTTCTTGCTCAATTCTGTCCCAAGGCAACTTGCATGTGGATGCATCATGTGATCCATCTCTTTTGCAACGTATGCAATGTAAATATGACTTTTCTCCCTAAGAGTGTCTTCCCCCCACCTCTGAAATTTCTTATTCCTATTCCTCTTCGACCACCTCTTCCTCTGGAAGAATCTTGAGAAATATTCTTATCTCTATGTGCAAGACACACAGTCTCTTCAGAAGACTAAGGAGTTATCTTCTTCCCAAAAGCTTTCCCTCTTTCAACAAATTTTTTCACAAGGGAGTCAAAGGTAATTTATTTGAGGTTTCCATTTGCTTGCAATGACTCAAGATAATTTGAGTAAGTGGGATAAAGTTCCTTGACAGAATCTATCAGAGGATTGTCCAGTTCAACATTAGTTAGTCTAATATTACACATAATAGATTTTACATTTGATGCAAGAGCAAGAAGACCATCATTTTGTAATTCAAGGTTGAACAATTTAATCATGAGTTGAACAACTTCAAGTGAAAAGTGTGAGTCATAGAGTTCCTTCAGTTTTTGTAAGGCTTCGAAAGCATTTGAAAATGGCGAAATATGGTGACTCACCTGTTCATTTACTGATGTTGCAGTCAAGGCATAATCCTTGTTGTTCTTATTTTCCCACATGGCAAATTCCTTGTCTAAGGTAGGTTGTTCTGATTCTTTGTCTCAGTCTCCAACACACACTCCTTTCCACAGCTCATTAAAAATGAGTGTGTTTTATTTTCCGTGACCATTCTGGATAGTTCTCCTTTCCGGTGAGAACCACTCTCATAATAGATATCAATGAATGCATTTTAAAAAGATTGTGAACTGTAAAAAATATACTTATGTTGCCAATATATAAAATATTTTCACTTCTGGTGTTAAAGAAAAACATTGCACTGTAATAGAAATATTCTGAAGAAAAAAGAGTGCAATTCTGGTCAAGAATGCAGTTCTAGTCAAAAATGCATTACTGGTAAAAATGCAGTTCTGGTATAAAAAATGTAGTTCTGGTAAAAAAAAATTGCAATTCTGGTCAATACGATATGGAGGGAGCAACGTACTAGAGGGAGCAGACATCGTGGGATACACTTTGGTCACCAAGGAGCAGCAAAACGAAGTTTTGGAGGTAATCATAAGGGAGGTCTGTGTATGAGGCAACAGAGATATGTTCACCTAATGTTGCACCAAATGATGGA
>APFE030486142.1:8104-89371 GCA_000404065.3 Pinus taeda
TATATCCATGTATTCCTTGAGAATTCATCTATAAATGATACATAGTACACATACTTACCCAGTGATGGAACCTTCACAGGTCCAAACACATCATTGTGCACAAGCTCTAATATCTGTTTTTCCCTCTTACCACTAGAGGGGAAACACACCCAATTTTGCTTCCCATATACACAATTCTCACAGAAATCAAAATCCAGAGACTTATTACTCATACCTTCTACCATGAAGTATTCGAAGGCCCTTCTCTCTAATATGTCCAAGCCTTTGATGCCACAGCATGGTCTTCTCTCCAGAGACCACTAGATTTTCTGCTCCACTTTCAGGAACCACAAAACTGTTGCACCCATCAACAACAGTGCTACCTTGTATTTTGTACATATTTCCAATTTGAACTCGCAGCATCAATACCAATGCTCCCCAAACCATCTTGCAGATCATTCTCGAAAACTGTTTTTACACCTGCATCATCCAACTTGCTTACAGAAATCAGATTTCTGGCTAATGTAGGAATATGCAGAACACCCAGAAGTGTTCTAACCCTTCAACCTTGCAACTTCAACTTTACTTTTCCATGACCAACGATTCTAGGCTTCCTGTCATCCCCCAAGAAGACATCACCACCATCATATTTCTCATACTCGCAGAACTAGTGTCTATGGGGAGTGAAGTGAAAGGATGCACCTGAGTCAATCAACCATGCCTCATGATCTACATGTGTACTTGAAGAATCCAAGTACACATCCCCACCTTCATCTGAGGTGTTTTTAACCTCTACAGAAGAAGCATCATTAGATCCCTTTCCTTTGTTAGGAGCTTTAGATTTACAGTCCCTTTTGTAGTGCCCTTCCTTTTCGCATTTCCAGCAAACCACCTTTACAAGTTTTCCTGGAGATTTAGATCTCCCTCTAGATTTAGATCTCCCACTCAATGACTTATTTTTGTTTCTGTTTTGGGACTGTCCTCGTATAGGCAAGGCATCACCATTCTGGCTCTCCATATTTTTCCATCTCATCTCTTCCATTAGCAAGGATGAGACTATTTCATCAAAATGCAAGGCAGTTGCATTGCTACCTATTGCAATAACCAGACTATCCCACGAATCTGGTAGAGAACGCAACAAACTGATGTACTTATCTTCATCTGAAATTTTAATATCAACAGATAATAACTGACCTACCACAGTATTAAATGCGTTCAGATGCTCTGTCATCGATTCTCCATCTTTCATCCTCAGGTTATACAAATTTTTTTCCGTAGGAACAGTTTATTCACCAGAGACTTAGATTGGTACAAAGTCCCTAACTTGTCCCATAAAGCCTTCGCTGTAGCTTCCCCTGATACATTCAAAAATACTGAATCTAAAACACACAATCGTATTGTGCTCGTTGCCTTCTGATCCAACTTATTCCATTCTTCATCATACACACTTGTTGGTTTAGAACCCGAATCGACTGTGATCCACTGATCTTTATCCACCAACTGATCCTCCATCTTGATTTTCCACAACTCAAAACTCTAACCATTAAATTTCTCGATCTCTATATTTTTACTGCTCGCCATCTTCTTTCACCCCCAGAATCGATCTCGCAGATCTCCCACTGAACAGGGTCTACCACAGGCCTGAGTGAAACCTTTCAGCAATAAAGGCATCCCCTTGAAGCCAAAACAACTTTGATACCAAATGTAGGTTTTAACCCCGTACAGAAATTACCTGCATACGAATTCTAAAATATAGAAAATAAGCAATGCGAGAGCATAACACATAAAACACATATACACATAGATTTTCCCCTGGATCCCAAAACCAGGACTACTAGCTTGATTTTTCATTATGTTCCTTTAAATGTTACAATACATATTTATATATGCTGAAGCATCCAATACCATGGACCGAAAACCATCGCGTCCAAAACCATGGACCGAAAACTATGCACAAAACCATAGGTAGGTCCGCCCAACCTAATATAGTGTCAAAAAAAAAAAAAAATCTGGGGCGCTGCCCCGGACCCTATAGAGTGGGGCTACCTGCCCCCCTCAAACCCCCCAGACAATGGGGGTTTCCACCCCCCCACTGCGCAATCGACACAACGAAGGGGGGGCTCCACCCCCCCTCTAACCCCCCAGTTCACTACATGGGCTAGTCGTCGAAAGAATATAACACAACCCAACAATACCCAAAACTTATGAATTAAACATGTATGAGAAGGAATCATGCCATAACCTTGACAGGGATTTACTCCCCTTCCTTCTCGATCTTGGCAAGCCGCTACCACCAATGTAGATTTGAGAAGACTCCCACAACCATAGATCCATAACAATGCATCCCCACCGTATTCCAAGAGAAACCTTTGATCAGAGTCATCCCATATACATGGAGGCCTTCGTCGTTTTGTACCAGTCAAATGGAAAATCAATAGCCAAACTCCCTGTCGCATCCAGCTACTTTGCAACCATATGTCGACCATTAGCTTGCAATAATCTTAGCTCCACACCTCCAATCCCTAATTGAACCGCGCTACAAATCCCACAATCCAGATTAGTGATGGTGAATGGAGAACACTTGACAATGTCTGAACCCCCTCTCTCCAAGTGAGTTGCATAGGATTTATGGAGTGAAAACTAGGCTGAGCCTCACATATCAAGTATTTTTATAAGTAATGATATAATTAAATAATAATAAAGTTATAATCTGGTTTTTTTTTTTTAATCTTAGCTATTTGAGATGTATCACGAAGTAAGAGTTTTGATATCTATCACCTTTACCAACTGTGTAATTTATATGATTAAAATAATTATATTTTTACTACTAAATCATATTATTGTATAAGTGATAGAGTTTCTCTTCCATTACAAAAGAAATCCAAACATCAAGAGAAAATTTATGCTTGTGAGACCCATTTAGCCTCATCAATAAACCATGTCACCATCCATGGATATATACTACACAAAAAATCATGGAAACTCCTCGTCTACTATGAAGGGAAATTCCTCCCAAAGGAAATAGGACCGGACTTGCTTCAATAGTGGAGTCCTTAAAGAATTCATATATTTATTGGAGTTAGGGGTATCACCTTTGCATTTCTTAATCCAAGGAAAAAAAATTAATTAAAGATTTTCTTATTAAAAAGAAACAATTTTATCATTAGCTCAAGTGTTGAGAATAGTGGAATCTAAGTATTTATTATTTACTATATTGTAAGAGTTTGAGAATGTAAAAGGCTAAAACACAATGGGAAGTGAAATAGACTAGAAATGTAGAAGGTCCAAAGATAACAAGAAATTGAACTATCGTCCCCTTCAAATTCCAATGATGGATTTGCATCAATCATGCATATGCAATGCATTAGGTCTATATTGCAATGTGCTAGTATTGTTCTAGTTGATTTTATGGTTAGTGGATTTTTTTTGTTTTGTTTGAAAGGTTATCCTTTTTAAAAGCATTGTTCTCATTGTGTTGTCTTATTAACTTGAATATGTTAATGCAATGCATTATTGTTAACATAAAGGTCACCAACCAATAGATTGTTTGAATCATTAGTGACAATAAAGTGTAAGCGGTAAGCAATGCACAACTTTGGCATTGCCATCTAGTATATCTAAATGAAGCTACCATCACACATTCTCCCAAGAAGACAATGGGGTACAGGTCTATCAATCAATCCCAAATATAATAGCTAAACAAATTGCAACTTAACTCTACACTTCCATTTCAAAGACTCGGAGTGTCCAAAAATGCATAATTATAGTACTAATTAGGTAATGTTTTTCTTTCATGGATAAAACAAGGCTTATCCAATTATACTAAACCATCCATTACTACATATTTTCATTATAATTTTTGATGAGGTTATTAGCCTCACCAATGTGGTAAGCATGCTCTTCTCCTATTTGTGAAAATTACAATGAAGGGTCACAAACTTAAGGTGCAAGGAATATCCCTTCAACTAAGACGTTATGTGTGTAGTTATCTAATTCACCAAAATATGTAGGGCTTGCTTCTAGATTATCTATTTGAAACAATAAGTTTTCATAGGTGAATTGTGTGACCACACATTAGGGGGAAAACATATCTTCTTGGTGGGAAATATCACCTCGGTTGGACCATCAAACCAAGACCATGTTTAGAACACATTTTTACAATTTGGTCTCTTAGCCTCTCTTCTTTCAATATTTAATAACACTAACAATGAAATCCATCATGTAGAGTCTCTAAGAGAAGCTTTGCTTCTATTTCAATCCTAGAACAAGAATTGAAATAAATTTGGGAAAAGACCATACCTTTCAGTAACAAAGGTTATAAATGTAACATACTGAACCCCCTAAGTCATCTTAAGGAGGTGGGGTTATAATTTTTCACTTTCTTTTACTCAAAATAGACCCCACTTTTTAGGTCTCCATCTTATTTTTCTCGTTGAGAGTTTTATAATTGTATATATTTCATCAAAATACGAGTTATCAACATAAAGTTACGCTCTTATGTAGATTTTCCATTCCAAGTGCCACATTAACATCTGTACCTTTGCCACACGTCAGACACGTGGAAATATTTTTTTCCTTGTGTCATCATCGTATAATGTTATGTCAATAGTATGTGTTTGACATGTGGCAATTCTCTACCCACATGGTTGACACATGGCAGTCCTATGCCCATGTTTCAGCAATGTATGGGGCCACATCCTTACCAGACATGTCAACGCAACCTTTGCATCTAAATCTAAGATTTCCCTTATGTATCTATTTCATAAAAAATTTCAAAATTTTGGAATTCCCTTGTAGTCAATAGGTTGAACCACCACATATCTAGATACAATAATTTCTAAAAGTCCCATTCCACTAAATTTTTTGTATTTTTGGATCCTTGTTATTTGAAGCTTTTGTAATCTATGTCACTTCCACAAGAGTGTCACTTGGCCTCCACCTCAACATCATTGCTCCTATGATGTATGCCACCTCATGCCATATCATATAGTCAACACGGGCCAAATCACCACCTATTTAGATATTCATATTGTAATTTTTTTTGGATTCATCTAAATCCATCTGGATCAGGAAAATACCAGAAGGCCCCATTTTTAAATTCTCTAGATTTCCAAATATTCATGTTCCACATCACCCACCTTGGTATGTACCACGTTGGCTGCCACATAAACTCATCCATACCAAGTTCACCACGTCACCCTACTACATTGGCATGCCACATCAACAACACATTAGGATGCCATATAATCTCTCATCTATCCACAAGGCATGAAGTGCTCATGTGGACTCTAGGTATTCTCCTCGTGGCCTAATATGTTGGCATCTAAAATCCGGGTTTTTCCAAAAGTAAAAATTTGTAGCTTTTTTGGATATTTAGATCCTCGATAACCTTGATGTTAGGGTTCCTCCATATAGGGTTCACTACTTGTGGTTTTGTAGTCTAGCTCATCTAACATGTGGGAATTTGTTAAATTCCATTTACAAATTCTTTCAAATACCTAGCTATCTATATATCAATATATTCTTGATACCTAGTCTCATTACATGACGTATCTCGCTTGCACCATTTATGGGCATTAACATAATTCATATCCTAATAGACTCTATATCCCCAATCCCATCACTTTGTTGGGTGTGGAGTCTGATTATCTTCCTGATTCAGAGGTATTTTTTTAGTCTGGCGTATACCCCAGGAAGACTGTACACCACTCCAAGCGGGGGTGTGGGTATAGTGCCCACGAAGCTAAAAATAGATGAAAATTGCCCTGTAAAATATTGAAATTTCATAGTCAATCTGGGTCATTCATTAAGCGGATGATATGACGGTAGAAGTTATGTTAATTTAGGGTTTTTCACCCTAGAAGGCAAGCCTCACTTTATATGAGGGAATTGTATTGCAGCTGGGTATGATTATTCTTAGAGAGAAAGAGAGAGGAGACTGTGTGAGAGTAAAGAGGAAATTACATCAGATTTGTTGTAGGCTGTATTTCTTCATTTTGTTGGATAATATAAAAGGAAGGGATGGTTGTTTCTCCATGGACGTAGCGCAAATTGGGTAAACCACATATATCTGTGTCTCTTTTGGTTTATGTGTCTCTGTATTTTTGTTTCCACAATATTTTATGTGTTCCATTGCTATGTTATTTAATTTTCTAACATACTCTAGAAATATTAACAAAATCTAAACTCTGACAAAATCTAGATCCTGGATCCCATCACTTGACAAATTCTAGACTTTTTTTTATTGCACTTGACAGATCCTGGGTTTTAAGGCTATTGATAAATTTTGATGGTTGGTCCTCTAGTACTTAATAGATCTTGGTTCTTCTTCTATCTTAACTAAGGTTTTTGTCATTTGAGGGCTCCGTTAACTGAGCTGCCAACCATTAGGAAGTTTGAGAAACAACATTGAAATCTTTAGGCCAATTTGGTTAATGGATTTCAACCAATGAAAATAACAAAAAGGGGCCCATCAACTAATAATTATGTTAACTAGTCCACTGACCATCAAGAGAACTTAAGAATTAAATTTGATTGCTTGAGTTCCGTCCAATTAATGGGTTCCACATATAATACCCCATGTAACTAAGCTCCTAGTCATGATTCTTATTCAACCATGTGACCCGAGTCTACGAATAAATACACTTAAACCCCAAATTCCAAACTCAATCCTTGATTTTTATTAAGGAAATTTGCAGGATTCCAAAATATTTTTCCATCCTGGTCCTAGGGATCGAAAGTGACTCCAATGGGGAAAAGGTTTACCCAAAAGAATCCTAAAGCTACAAAGGTCTTAACCGACCTTAAAGGCATCCAAAAATCCCTCATTTCATAGCCATTTACTAAATTTTTCCTCTAAGGAGTCAAAGGAGGCCCTTGTTCATATATTTCCCCCATCTGAGGCCTTTGAGCCTTCTTATCCCCAATAGGGATACATTTCAATTGATCAACGATCTAAGAAATGATAAAGCATAGTTGTCAGATCCAACAATTAGCCTAAAAAAGGCCAATCACAATCATTAAAATGCCACATAAGCCAACTTCAAGTCCTTTAACAAACTTTCCACAAATTCAATAGATTTTCAGTGAACTCTTTGAAACTTTTATCTCAAATGTTCTATGAAGACTCTTTCCTCTTATTCATCACTTTTCAGTCAAGGCTTTTACTCTTACATATAGGTTCCCATCATCAATAGGACCCTATGATAATAAATAATAGATCCAAAGCTTTTGTAGTCTATCTAGAGCAAACCAAGCTCCCTTGGTTGAGACTCACTGAGTGTCTTACACAATCAACTTAGCCATCCTAACTATCCAAAAGGATGAGCGGTTGAACTCCCCTATCTTATCATCCATAACATATTTCTAGGAAAAGGGCCTCTTACAACCATAAATATCAAGGATAACCAAGACTAAATATCTCGCAGTCCCATGCTCAAAATCATGAAAACACATTATAAAAGTGCATTCAGATCAATATGTAGGAATTTGAATATTACATAGTCATCATAGCCATATTTACCACTTCATATTAGAGACATGCGTCACATATACCACAACATCCATTCAGCAAGCAAACACATAGATGCACATATCTCAATGAATATGATTTACACCACAGATTTAAAGTCCACAAGGGAACTTATCCAATCAATATTAAATGTTTCCTGCAACTGATGAAGGATGAGCCACTTTCCAACCAACCATAGGCTCAAGTATCTATTCTATCCTTGCAACTTCCCACCCCCAAGGTAGAGCAATAATCCACGAGGGAAATTCTCACTGAGCATTATAGGGTGGAGTCATCTCCTTTATCTAGTCAAACTCATACGTTCTATTGAAATCCAACTAATCCCAAAGTCTACCCAACTATTATGGTCAGTTTTTTAGTTTTTTTATATAACAAGCACCTAGAGGGAAATTATCTCTCAAGCTATCAGTAGTGTAAGGATGAAGGCCATTATCTTTCATCCACACAAAAATAGAGTGATTTATTTCAACATGTTTGAGCTAAGACTTATTATCATTCACAATGTGCCACTATGGGTTTGCATAACACAAAGGGAGTCCTTCACCGACACAATAATTCCTCAACACTTCCCCCTTCTCATTTGTTTTCAGGCTTATATCAGAAAATTTCATCAGTAATTACCATCCCTCTAGCTCTAGGTAATGACTCTAAAAATGGGTTCTCTACAATTGTTGATGATCCTGACAGGATTTTAAGAAAACCTAAAAAGGTAGAAAGTCAAGGAAGGGTTAGTCAGTTAAACAAAGAAAATTCACTTCCTAAAGAGTTATCAAGCTTAGAGGATATTCAATTTGATTTATCGTTTTAGCATTCTTTGTTTTGTAACAAATCTAAAAATTCAGTCTATAATACTGTAATGGACCCCAATTTTTTTCAATTTATTGAATCAAAGAAGGATACTATACATCCTGATTTAGATCAACATGTTCTGGATACTTTTGACAAACTTGATGAGTTAACCTCCACTTTGATAAGGCATATAGATGAAGCCTATTTTCAACAATAAGTTGAATTAGCCGCACTAACTGCTGCTACCCCTGAAAATTCTACAACATCTTCAAAAACTGTAAATACAGCCTCATTCAGTACCACCTCACCTATAATATCCACCACACTCCATTCCACAAAGCCATTCATACCTAAACTTCCTCTCCAACCTAATGTTTCAAGTTCATCTTCAAGCAACACTACTTCACCTCCCAGTCAAGCTAAAATATTAGCCATGGCAGATAGATATGCACCTTTGGCCTTACAAGCCCCTTTACATGCTATGCCACAAGATTACCAAAGTAAATTTTTGCAGTCTGATGGTACTAATCAGTATACTGCTCAACAACATATAAATAAAATGACAGATTATTTTGAGTTACATGAAGTTGATGAGGTTGATGTACAAATGGGATTATTCACACAAACACTAGCAGGAGATGTTAAAAAGTGGTTTAAATATTTACCTCCTAAATATATTACTGATTTAGCTACCTTCCACCAATTGTTCATAAATAGGTGGGAAAGAAAGAAAAACCCTCTCTAGATATTATCTGAATATGAGAATATAAGGAGATCTCCTAGTGAATCTGTCCAGGATTACTATATTGGGTTTAACAATATTTACAATACAATTCTAGTAAATATTAGACCCCCACTAGACCTTTCCCTGCTTAAATTTCTAAATGGTTTTGATGCTGACATGTCCTATCAATTAAGAGAAAGAAACCCTGCAACTTTGGAACAAATGAAGAGTGATGCAGTTAGTGTAGAAGCTAACTTATTGGCTAAAAGAGGTAGGATGAGGAATGAGAGGAGAGTTACCATTAAAGAAGAACCATCCACTTCAGATGTTAAGATAGATAGTTTAGTGAAAAGTGTAGAAAGGCTAATGGATAGATTAGAGAATATGGAAAGAAAGCCTCAGTGGGAAAATCAACAAGGACCCCAAATTAGAAACCCCAACTTTAGGAAAAATCCCAATACTGGAAAATCAAGAGAAGTTGTACTCGATCAGCAGGTTAGACCACCTTTCCAGGAAAATTATGCTGAAAGTTCACAACAACATGAAGAAGACCAGGACACCCAGATAAACTTGATGGGAGTAAAAAATGAGGCTTCCATTTTTCTTACTTAGGAAGAACAAGAATTGTACATGTTACAGCAAGTGCATTAGAGTTTGGAGAGTCCTTTGACTACAAACAAGGCTATGAATCTGCTATCTACGAAGTTCATAAACAATATAGCCTTAGAAGCAAAAAGAACACTGAAGTTCCTCCTAAGAAATCAGTCCAAACCCAAACTAAGAAAATAGTAGAATCTCCTATGACTAAGATCCTACAAATTCTACCTAGAGGAGCTCAGGAGGCTTCCATCCCAAAGATTGTGGACATAACATCAACTGCAACTCAAAATTCAACTCCAACTCAAACTTCAAATGCAACTCAAACTGTTCCAAACAAGAAAATTGAAAACAAAATAGTTGACATACAAACTGAATTACAAAGTGCTGATAAAGAAGACAAAAATACACAAACCACAATTGCGAAGAATGAAATCATTCAATTAGGCAAAACTCAAATACCATTCAATATCAAAATGGAGATAGCCAAATTGAAAGTAACAGTTCCTTTAATAGAGCTGGTAAAAAATGAATCATACAAAGAACAAATCACTAAAACACTAAACATAGGTGAAGGTGAAGATGTTGTAAACCTTAATGATGATCAACTTGAGTTGTTATTCGGCCCAGAGGTAAATGGAAAACATCAACAAGGGGGTATCCCTCCATTCTATATTAGCTTAAACATTCATGATAAAATCTTACATAATTCTATGTTGGATTCAGGAGCATCTCATAACTTAATGCCTAAAGCAGTGATGGAAAGATTAAACTTAGACATCACTAGACCCTACAAGGACCTGTTTTCCTTTGATTCTGGTCAAGTCAAATGTCTTGGCTTGATAAAATATTTGTGTGTAACTCTAGTCCAGTGCCCAGTAAAGAGTATTGTTATGGATATAGTGGTTGTTGATATCCCACCCAAGTATGGTATGTTGTTATCTCACTCATGGGGAGAAAAATTACAAGGGTCATTGCAATTAGACATGTCATATGCTCTTTATTTGGTCAGCAAAGAAATCTTTAGTTGAATTGAGGCTTCTGTGATCAATGTCAAGATTAAGAGAATTCTTCGATAAAAATCACATGATAGAATTTTTGTTGACGCGTTTCGAACCAACTAGTGTGGTTCATCATCAGGACAAGTTGAAGAATCAGATCTAGAATGCATGTTAAATAGTTAGAGCAGAACTTCCAACAACTATAATTGTTGACCAGGTAATGGCTAAATTGACTACCTAACGACTATATTAGACAAGGAAACAGCTAGTTTGACTGGATACAGGGAAAAGGGGGTAAAAGACCAATTTGTAACTTAATTTCAGGTTTTTATTAAATTAATAGTTAGTTAATTTATTAAATTACAAGTGAATTTATACAATACATATAACCACTAAGGATTAATTTCTCATCTTAGATTATAATAATATTAAATAATGATAATTTTCAAATAAATAAATATATTCAATTTAATTGTAATTAAAAATTTTTATAATAAACCAAGATTAGAAAATTATTTTTCTTATATTAATTAAGTTGGATTATTATATAAATAGTTAGTTGCACTATTATTTATTTTATGTAATTCATGAGCTAGAAATAATCTATTAAGGGACATACTTGATAACTAATATATTATTACTCTAATGAAGTTAATGTGTTAACCCTATTTTAAATAAATCCAAGGATATTATTCATATGGTTTTATACTACATCCCTACTAAGAGTATTATATTAATGTTATTACTATTAATTGTATAGGGTATTAATATCTAAGTAATCTAATCGATTTAGGGAATTAGTCACTGAAATGCATCTATTATAGTTTTAGAATTAATTTAAGGGAAGGGTGACTAATTTACATAAAATCATTAGAATATAAATTGGTTATTTAAATATCTAGAAATTTACCCATAAGGAAACAAAAGGATAAATCAAACAAGGAAGGAGGCTAAAGAAGGAAGGAATCAAGGGGAAAAAAACAAACTTCAAACCAGATATAAAAAGAGGGAGGGGGAGGAAACGAGTAGGAGGTGAGGGCAGTGATCCATCATCTGCTGATCTTCCACCTGTCATCTCTATTGAGATTGCTTGGCCTCCTTTCAATCTCAATGGCTTCCCTAAATTTACGGTGGTGGAACTGAGAAATTCTAGCAATGACATTGGCCTCCTCAATACAAACATGATGTTTGGTCTTCTCTGCATGCTCAGCTAGTGCAGAAGACTTAGTTCTCCCGTGCTTAAGATCAGCTGTGTGTTCACTGATTCTTTGATTAATGGAGCACCCAGTCTCACCAATAAAGGGGGTCCCACAGGAACAAGGAATAATATAGACCCCTTTCATGTCTTTAGGGTAGATAGGATCCTTCACCAATCAGAGGCACTTATGAATGGTGTTAAGGGGTCTAAAGGTCAAGGGGACATTATGCTTCCTCAGAATCCTTACAATACTATCAGTGGTCCCTTGAACAAAAGGTAGATGGACCCCTGGGATACGCTCTTTAGGTTCTTTTTTAACCAATGAATTCTTGGAAGCTTTGAGGAAAGCCTTCTGACCTAGGTACTTGCTATAACCATTCTCGACAAAGCCCTTGAGAATATGGGATTTTTCTTTCTCAAAGCTCTTTGCATCAGAGATCCTTAGGGCACGAGTAGCGAGAGTGTTGAGCACGCCCAACTTCTGAGCTGGGAAATGATAGGAACTGGCATGGAGATATTGCTCAGTATGTTTTTCTTCTAAAAAACCTGGTGTGATAGGGAACCATCCATATTCTTAGAAATAATAATATCAAGGAAAGGGAGGAAACCAACAACTTCCTGTTCCATGGTGAATTTAATGGCGACGGACTGACTGTTAAGATGATGGAAGAAGAGATCTAACTCCTCTTGGCCATGCAACCAGATGACATTAGAGTCATCAATGAATCTTTTCCAAAGCTTAGGTAAGAGGTGAGCGAGGCCAGAGCTTTGGATTCGAAATATTCCATAAAAAGATTAGCAACCACAGGGGATAGGGGTGAGCCCATGGAAACACCACAGGTTTGTTCGAAGAACTCACTTTCAAATGTCACGCCCCTACACTGGCGGCAATATTTCAACTGCACTATAGCGAGGTGCGACACCACCGACCACTTACTTTTCACCAATACTTATGATCATGGACTACACCTAACATTTGTACTTAGTTTATTTTTTGGTACCAAGTATTAGTTTATCCTTTATACACGATGAAAACCATGACCATTCATCATAAACAACATTACACATATAGAAATGCACAACAATATAAAGGGAGGGACAACTCCCCGATGTGAGTATGCTCGAATCAATATATATAATCTTCAACTTTCAAAGTACAAGATAAATCTTGGAGGAAACCCCAAATTTACACTTAGCCAATTTTTCACAACTTCGGCAAACTCGATTGTCCAGCTTGTCAGCCTGCTTGAACGATTGTTGCACGTTCTGCTCAACTCTTCGTTTACCCCTGAACGCATTCGTTCAGTCTTCGTGTTGTTTTCCCAACTTGGGCACTGCCTCCTCGTGTTACTGTGCCAACTCAAGCACCTCTGCACGACGGCCGCACCTTCATTCTCAACCCAACACTTCGTCGCACTTCGTTCACCTCTCCGTGTCGTTTGCCCAACTTTGGCATGCTCCTCTGGTTCAACCACCCTTTGTTCTACTAACGCCCTCACCGTGTCGTCCTGCATGAACCATCAATTGGCCGTTCAACCCTACATGAATACCCTACCGGGTTCGCCCGTCGTTCAACCCTGCACGAACATCCTACCCGGTTTGCCCGTTGTTCAGCCTTGCATGAACACCCTACCCGATTCGCTCGTCGTTCAGCCCTGCACGAATGCCCTGCTCGGTTCGCCAAGTCTGCATGATTCCTGTGCCATTCTGCCCGTCGTGCGGGCACATCCACACCGTAGAACTTCACACCTCTGCTGCAGACTTAGCTCACCCTTCTTACTTGAATGTTCACTCCAAGTGTGATGATCCTCCACCACAACTTGTCCTCCTATTTGTATGCCTGCTCGCTCCACCATTTGGGCATCCAGCCGACCTTCATTCCACACCCGTCCATCGGCCCATTCATGTTTTATCATTGTTGGCCCACCCATTTACAATGTTTGACCACCCATCGTGTGTTGGTTCACCCATCGGCTCACCCGCTCGTCGGGTCGCCCGGGACCACACACACAATATAAACATACCATGCTCAAACTTCATCGCATTTTCTTCGTTTTGCTTCGTGCGACCTGTGGCTTGACTCGTTTGTCCGCGCCCTCACCCATCTGCCAACCACAGCTCGTGGGCATTACATTCTTCCCCACTTTAAATCATTGTCGTCCTTGACAATCTCTCATCCTGACAACCATCTGTCACTAAGATATCCATACCAAGGCATATACTCCATCGGTATGTCATACATCGAAAAGTCTCCTCAATCCATGATCATCAACTACCTCCTTCGCAATCTCCACATGCTGCTCCCATTGTGGAAGGCTGGTCCCTCCATCTCAAGCTACATGCTCTCTGCAACATATCGTGTCAAACTCATCATGTATCGTCATTGTGTGAACGGTTGTCATGATACTCCAACACAATGCTAACACATCTCTACACACTGCTCGAGGCCCATAATCTGAGCTAGTTGGGTAGATAATCCAACTATTGCACTCAAACCATGAGAATGTACATCCTCATGCCATCATCAGTCATTTCTCAAAACATCCTATCACATCATCAACTTGATCAAGAATCCATCTCCATATAAGCCATGTCCAAGTCTATGAAGTAAACTCTATCTTGTCTGCAACATGTTGTCCATGATGTTTGGTACCAATGTGCTGCATGAAATCAGTCGCATCTATCCCAACATCATCATCCATCCATATGCTGCCCATGTGTCAAAAGTGGTTAAGTCTTGGCTCAACCCATGCCTAAGTGTTGCCACCAAGGCATCATCATCGTTGCAACTCCATCACTCCAAAGTGTCTCATATCGATCCTCCACATCAAGTAACTCTTTCAAGCACACCCATACATGTACTCAAAAGTATGCACCCCATCCTGACCTCAGCTCCTCAATGCATCGGATCCTCCAAGTCCACCATATATGAAATCCCCAAAAGTCACAACCTCATGTCATCATGCACCCCATGAGTCATCTCCAACCAACATCTCAGCGAGCATACAAGTCTCAGCCCAAAGGTATCTGCAAGATGCCTCAGCTCTCCATGTAGTAGGAATGCTCCATAGTCTGCTCACAAATCCAACTAATCCATGGCTTTGTTGTACAAGAATGCACAACCTCTCCATTGGCTCATAAGTCATAAGTCTCCATGTCACACCAACAAATCCACCTGCGCAACATCCCTGCCTTGGCACTCCTCATTGGATGCCCATAAGTGACACCTCTACAAGTGCTCCTGCATGATGTCCCTGCATAAGACTGCCATGCTCCATGTCTCCAACCTGATGTCCATGACACAAGTTTCCCATGTGTCAAACTAACTAGACCCATCAGTCATCCCCATTCAAGCCTGCAAATCCCGGTCTAGTGAACTCAGTCACCTAACCATATCATCATCATATCACGAGTCTCTTCCATCATAGCTCCCCCACTAAAGGTTCCACCAAGACTACCTCTTGGTCTTGGCCATGAGAAGTCCACCCAAGTATCACCATACTCAAGTGTGTGCCCTCCAATCTGTCCATGAGTCATGCCGGGTACTTAGCCAATTCTCCATGTCGCTAAAGCATGACCCATTCTTCCGCAATGATCATCATGTTCCTACCTTGTCACGGGCCCTTGTACCTTCTATCATAAGGTCACAAACAACCCCAACAAGTCCTGCAACATTCAACGATCCTTGCACCTCCATACAAGGTCTCATTGTAGACATCCATGGTAAGATCCTCGCTTGCATCGACAACCTGACTTTGCTCTTCCCTACATACGGTTCATCTACCAAATGCTCAACTGAAACACAAGTATCAATAATACTTACTTCATCACGAGGCTCCTCCATATGAGTATCCTCATCCTCCCATGTCTGAAAACTGCACGATCCTGGTCCAACTTGATCAATCTCAAGTTCATCCTCCATCATTGTCATGTCTGCAACATCCTTGTATTGGCCCTTGAGTTCTTCAAGTTCTTCTTTGATCTTCGCACAACCTTTCTGAATCTTCATATTTTCGGCCTTCATCGAAGTCCATTTAGAACTCCATCTACTCATCTGTTCCAACACTTTGTACCGGAAAGCTTCACCTGCATTATGGCTAGATTCACCTGCCATAGGTCCTTCCACCATCTCTGCCATCCACTTTCCTTGCAAACCTGAATCACCTTTCAGATTTCCTGAACCACCCTGATATACCACCTGTCACCTGCAAAACTTGAACTTCAAGTCTTCGGCCTTCCGTAGAATCAACTCCTTGATTCAGTCCACCTTTTCCAGTTTTGAAGGTGAGTTCTTCGAACAAACCTATGGTGTTGCCATGGGCTCACCCCTATCCATTGTCTTTGCTAATATTTTTATGGAAGATTTTGAATCCAAAGCTCTGGCCTTGGCTTGCCTCTTACCTAAGCTTTGGAAAAGATTCATTGATGACACTAATGTCATCTGCCCACATAGCCAAGAGGAGTTAGATCTCTTCTTCCATCATCTTAACAGTCAGTCCGTTGCCATTAAATTCACCATGGAACAGGAAGTTGATGGTTGCCTCCCTTTCCTTGATACTATTATTTCTAAGAATATGGATGGTTCCCTATCCCACCAGGCGTTTCAGAAGAAAACACATACTGAGCAATATCTCCATGCCAGTTCCCATCATTTCCTAGCTCAAAAGTTGGGTGTTCTAAACACTCTCGCTACTTGTGCCCTAAGGATCTCTGATGAAAAGAGCTTTGAGAAAGAAAAATCCCATCTTCTGAAGGTCTTTGTCGCAAATGGTTATAGCAAGTACCTGGGTCAGAAGGCTTTCCTCAAAGCTTCCAAGAATTCATTGGTTAAAAAAGAACTTAAAGAGCATATCCCAGGGGTCCATCTACCTTTTGTTCAAGGGACCACTGATAGGATTGCAAGGATTATGAGGAAGCATAATGTCCCCTCGACCTTTAGACCCTTTAACACCATTCATAAGTCCCTCTGATCGGTGAAGGATCCTATCTAACCTAAAGAAAGGGGTCTATATTATTCCTTGTTTTTGTGGGACCCCCTATATTGGTGAGACTGGGCACTCCATTAATCAAAGAATCAGTGAACACGCAGCTGATATTAAGCACAGGAGAACTAAGTCTTCCACACTAGCTGAGCATGCAGAGAAGACCAAACATCATGTTTGTATAGAGGAGGCCAATGTCATTGCTAGAATTTCGCAGTTCCACCACCGTAAATTTATGGAAGCCATTGAAATTGAAAGGAGGCCAAGCAATCTCAATAAATATGACGGGTGGAAGATCAGCAGATGATGGATCTCGACCCTCACCTCCTAGTCATTTCCTCCCCCTCCCTCTTTTTATGGCTGGTTTGAAGTTTTTTTTTTTTCCCTTCATTCCTTCATTCTTTAGCCCCTTCCTTGTTTGATTTATCCTTTTGTTTCCTTCTGGGTAAATTTCTCGATATTTAAATAACCAATTTATATTCTAATGATTTTATGTAAATTAGTCACCCTTCCCTTAAATTAATTCTAAAACTATAATAGATGCATTTTAGTGACTAATTCCCGAAATTGATTAGATTACTTAGATATTAATACCCTATACAATTAATAGTAATAATATTAATATAATAATCTTAGTAGGGATCTAGTATAAAACCATATTAATAATATCCTTGAATTTATTTAAAATAGGGTTAACACATTAACTTCATTAGAGTAATAATATACTAGTTATTAAGTATGTCCCTTAATAGATTATTTCTAGCTCATGAGTTACATAAAATAAGTAATAGTGTAACTAACTATTTATATAATAATCCAACTTAATTAATATAAGAAAAGTAGTTTTCTTAAATCTTGGTTTATTATAAAAGAATTTTTAATTAACAATTAAATTAGAATATTATTTAATTATTTAAATATTATTATATTATAATCTAAGATGATAAATTAATCTTATGGTAATAGTATTGTATAAATTTACTTGTAATTTAATAAATTAACTAACTATTAATTTAATAAAAACCTCAAATTAAGTTACAAATTGGTCTTTTGCCCCTTTTCCCTGTATCCGGTCAAACTAGCCGTTTCCTCGTCTAATATAGCCATTAGGTAGTCAATTTAGTCATTATCTAGTCAACAATTATAGCCGTTGGAAGTTCTGCTCTAACTATTTAACATGCATTCTAGATCTGATTCTTCAACTTGTCCTGATGATGAACCACACTGGTTGGTTCAAAACGCGTCGACAAAAATAAATCTTTACAGAGAGACCTTGATGAAATACATGGTAAGTAGTTCAGAAAGACCATAGAATTACCCTATTTATTCCAGGCATTCTGATCTCGACTAATTTATCTTATATAATTCATAAAATGAAAAAGATACAATCATAGCTGTAGAAGAAAAACACAAAGAAATTGATAGTGAAAACATAACACATGAATCTTTGTGGCATTTCGATTTTGATGGCTCTGTAAATAGACTAGGAGCAGGAGCTAGAGTATGGATCTACAATTTAGAAAATGATAATTCAGAAGGACATGCTTTCAGATTAAATTTCAAATGCACAAACAACATGGCAGAATACGAAGCATTAGTGCTAGGCCTTCAAATTGTAAGAAAACTGAGAGCTAAAATAGTTTCCATCATGGGAGACTCAAAACTCATTATAAAACAAGTCAAGGGTGAGTACATTACTAATAACCCTAGACTTAAAACCATCCTCAACTTGATAAATTGTTTCCTTGAAACTGACTTTGTTGTCATTCCAAGAAAGCAAAACATGCAACCTCATAGCTTAGCCACTTTTGCTAGCACATGCAGGTTACCCTTCCAGCCAAATCATCAGTACACAGCTGAGGTAAGACATAGACCAACCATACCTGATAATTTAAAATACTAGCAAATTTTTTCACATGACAATCAAATTCGTGATTCTATGATTTCTAAAGGAGAATTTCGAAATGGTAATATAGACACTAACTATACATCAGATTATACCATAAATAATGAAATACATGTAAATAATGTAAATAAGCTAGAACCAACTAAATTCACTCAACTAGAAATAGAACAACTAGAGACAATTGAAATTGAGGAATTAATCAATGATGAATCAAAAGTTTTAAACCTCAAAGACAACTTTTTTCCTAAAGGGTTAGCCCCACTAGAAGACCTTTTTGGCTCCAATGATGTCGCTAGGAAACCTAAAATAGAGCTTCCAAGGTCAGATATAGAGGAGCACAACATAGGAACAAATGAAAATCCTAAGGTTATCAAGATATCCAAGACACTACCCCCAGCTGAAAAGCTGAAGTACATTAGCTTGTTTAAAGAATTCCAAGATTTCTTTGCCTAGAGTTATGAAGACCTCAAGTCTTATGATACCAACATTATCTAGCATAAGATACCAATTAAAGAAAATCATAAAGCCTTTAAACAAAAGCTAAGGAGAATTAACCCTGTTCTTATGCCATTAATAGAGAAAGAAGTTAAAAGGATGTATGATGCTCAAATCATAGCACCCATATGATATTATGATTGGGTCTGTAATTTAGTCCCCACTAGAAAGAAAATAGGAGAAATTAGACTCTGTGTTGATTTCAGAAACTTGAACAAAGTACCACTGAAGGATAACTATCCCATCCCTAAAATGGATCACATTCTCCAAAGGGTAGTAGGGTCATCTAGAATTTCATTACTTAATGGATTTTCTGGATACAATCAAATCCTAGTCCAACCTCCAGATCAAGCAAAGACTGCGTTCACCACTCCTGGGGAACTTTCATGTATTTGAAAATGCCCTTTGGATTAATGAATGCTAGAGCAACATTACAAAGAGCCATGGACATAGCCTTTGTGAAGGAAATCCATGACTTTTTAGTCATCTACCTAGATGATATCATAGTGTTTTCCAAGTCAGATAATGAACATCTAGATAATCTAAGAAGAGTATTCATAAAGTGCATAAAGTTTGGCATATCCTTAAATCCTAAAAAATCACTTTTTGGATTAGAAGAAGGAAAACTCTTGGGACATATAATCTCAAAAGAGGGCATTAGAATTGATCCAACTAGAATAGAAGCAATCCTAAATATCAATCATCCTAGGAACATTAAAGAATTACAAGCATTCTTAGGTAAAATAAAATTTCTTAGAAGATTCATTTCTAACTTAGCAGAACTAATTAGATATTTGAATAAAATGTTAAAAAAAGGGTTCAACACTTAAAAGGATAGTAGAGCCTAAGTAGTATTTTGAAGCAATCAAAGAAGCCCTTATTAAAAAACCTTTCCTTATAAGTCCTAATTTTTACAGATATTTCATAATTTTTTCATTTTCTTTAGAGCACACCATTGCAGCAATCTTGTTGCAAAAGAATGATGAGGGTTATGAACAACCCATCGCTTTCTTCATTAAAACTTTGAGAGATGCTACACTAAAGTATAATATAATGGAAAAGCAAGCTCTTGCTTTAGTGAAATCCATAAAAGATTTCAGAGTATATATAATATACTCTCACATAATAGCATATGTTCCCAACTCAGTGGTAAAGGACATTCTAACTCAGAATGGCCCTGATGGAAAAAGAGAAAAATGGATTGCCACCATACTATAATATGACATTGAGATCAAGCTTACAAAATTGATTAAAGGCCAAGGTTTAGCCAAACTCATGGTTGATTCGAACTATCGAACCTTAGACATAAATTTCAGTGCTGCCATAGATGATTAGGAAGAGATGGCGACTCCACAAATCAGTGATTCTTTTATAGATTCACCCTGGTATGCAGACATTATATTCATTTTACTTAACCTACAATCTCCTCCTAGTTTATCTAGAACTAAAAGTAGATTCCTAAAAATGAAAGCAACAAAATATTGTATCTTAGACAATGTTTTATTTTGGAAAGATCATGGTGTCATCCTGTTAAATTGTTTATTAAAAGATGAAGCTGACAAAGTCATGCAAGAATTCTATGTAGGAGATTGTGGGGGACACCTATACTGGAAAACAACTGCTAATAAGATTTTGAGGGCAGATTTTTACTAGCCCACCCTTTTTGCAGATGTCAGAAAATATGTGACCTCCTGTCACAGATGCCAAATATTTGAAGGGAAGAAGAAACTCTTACCATTACCCCTCAAACCTATCTCAATAGAAATGACTTTTCAACAATGGGGTTTATACTTTATTGAGGAAATTCACCCACCCTCCTCTGCCCAACATAAATGGATTTTGACAGCCATTAACTACTTTACCAAGTGGATAGAAGCCATCCCTTCTAGACAAGCCATAGACTCTGTCATTATTTCATTTCTTGAAAACAACACCATTTCTAGATTTGGATGCCCACAAAAACTCATCGTTGATAATGTTGCTACCTTCAGATTGAAGAAAATGGTAGATTTTTGTAACTGATACCATATCACCCTAGGCCATTCCACTGCCTATTACCCTCAAGGTAATGGAATTACAGAATCTTCAAACAAAATCCTAGTCAACATCATCAAGAAGCTGTTAGAAGATAATAAGAAAACCTGGAATAAAAGGTTGGTAAAGGCCCTATGGGAAGACATACTTACTACTAAGAAATATATTGGTACATCTCCTTATCAATTGGTATATGGGATGGATGTTGTTTTTCCATCCTCATTAGGAGTGCCAGTAATGAAAATGATTCAAGAGCTACAAGTAGAACCAAATGACATCCAAAGGAGGATAAACCAAACAATTCATTTGCAGCAAACCAGGGAAGAAGTTTATATCAAATCCCAAGTAATTCAAGACAAAATCAAGAAGATTTTTGATAAGAAAACTAAAGAAAAGGATTTCTTCATAGGTGATCAGGTACTAAAATGGGATTCCAAAAGGGAAGACAAAGGGAAACATGGGAAATTTGACTTTCTCTAGAAAGGCACATATAATATTTATGGTTACAAAATCAACAATGTGTTTTTCTTAAAAGAATTAGATGGGACAGACTTACAAAGTGGACCAGTCAATGGTAGAATGCTGAAACACTATTTTTCACCATAATAATCAGTAATTCATTTGTTCTATTCACTGTAAATACCATAGAAAAGTTTAGATTAGAGTGTATGATTATCTTGTAAAGTTCAAGCCTGAAAGGAAAGCTTAAGCTTTAAAAGATATAACATCATATGTTTGAATAAAGGGGATCACAAAAATCAGTTCCTGGTAAAGTATAGTCAAGGTTCCAATGGCCACTGATCATAAAGTTCTTGACATCTCTGTTGGGCATGGAATCCCCCCACAACATGTTTTGGGGCTCAAAGCCCAAGTTTTGGT
Organism: Pinus taeda; assembly: GCA_000404065.3. NCBI lineage: Eukaryota > Viridiplantae > Streptophyta > Pinopsida > Pinales > Pinaceae > Pinus > Pinus taeda. The sequence goes on from APFE030486142.1 coordinate 30,220, forward strand.
GAAAGGTTTTGTAAGACTCTGCGAATTGTGGGCGTGGAGCACGAAGTAGAGGTTAAGTCATAGGGTTGTCTGCCCTAAAGTAATGTAATGTAATGTAAAGTCATGTTGGCCTACCCATGGTCCGACATGACCTACCCATGGTCCACGGACCATGGGATTGTATAAATAGAGCGAGGCTCTAAGTTGAAAAGATAGTATATGATAGAGTGAGTAGCGAAGGAATGGTCCAAGCTTAGAGTAGGGTTCTAAGTGTCTTGGGTCGTAGTGGGAGGAAGAGGATCTATAGCTAAGTGCGCAGAGGCCTAGTAGAGTCCGTAGCTGAATGCACGGACCCCTGCATCTGAGTGCATATGGCAGTGTTGAGTCTGTAATCGGGATTAAAGATTAATAAAGAGCAGCTGATTCTTATTTCTGTGTATTTGTTGTGCATTATCTTCTTTATGTTTATATTGGTTTATGTATCGCGCACACTGATATGATTGCTAAATATGTTTTAATAACCCTAAATCATACACACACAAGTTAAGTAATCAGTCAATTAGTAAGGAACTTGGGTATTATATGGGTCACACCCCGAGTAGGGCTGCGCGGAAACAACAACACAGGTTGCAAAGGACTAGCCAGTGCGCGTAGCGAAGGATCAGACCACGAACCTCCAGAAGCCCATCAGACATCCACAGGGTGCGGAAACCTAGTTCTAGCACCCTCCCATACTACTTCGGGTGAGACTTTAGTCCGTGCTCCGTGGACTATTGCCTTTGAACCTGGGTCAGGCCCATACAAGCCAACAAATGGTTCCGTTGCCAGGACTGAGATCTGCATAGAGGATGTATGATGTTGTGTCACTGGAATCCAACGAAGAAAGAAATTGAAGAGTGGTTGGACAAGAAGATTCACAAGTTCGCAGTGCATGAGAACAGGAATCCGCAAGTGTCTAAGGAACAATGTTTGGAGCGCTACTTGTACACGGAAATCCACAAAATTTTCTTCGCATATTTTCCATCTGAGCTGTATGAGTGGATCGTGAAGTTAGCAGACAATCAGGGAAGGTGTAGGCTCAAAAAACCAATAGTGTGGACTCTGGAACTAGTGCGCAAAATAGAAGCATCAGAAGATAAGATAGCACGAGCTATGGACCACTGGCTCGACCGAATAATAGGAGGATTTATCACTGAGTTTGCGGTAGACAAAACAGTCAGCTATAGTGAGGCAGAGCGACGTTTTCTCAAGGGACCGCGAGGTAAGTATATTAAATCCTTGAACACTTGGATTAAGATGCTATTGTGTGAAAAGCGGGTTATGCAAATAAATTAATGTTTGGGAATATGCACAGTGGGAAGATCTACAGAAGCAGAGGTAGTGAGTTGGAAAATAGTCCCTTAATTTCACCCTCACGGGAAAGCAAAGAGGAGCTCGCGAAAGCTTCTCCGAGAAGCATGGTCAATTTGATAAGACAGAGAATTCCACGTTTACCACCCTCACTCACACCGCCACCTGTTTCCCCCCCCTCACCTCCATCTCCACCCACTGCACCTCCACCACCACCGTAGTTCAGTATGGCGAGTGCGATCAAACTACCGGTGTTCAGAGGAGTAGGAAATGAAGATTCAGGCCAATTCTGGTTTGTGGTAAGAGCAGTATGGGAAGAAAAGGGCGTCATGGATGATAATATTAAAAAGGCTACGCTGGTGAGCATGTTGTAGGATCACGCATTAACGTGGTATATCAAGCATTCTAAATTTGACCACCTGAACGCAGGAATTGCAGAGATCCAGACCGCGCTAAACAGGGAATTTAGCAGGCCAAAATCAGAGACACAATCAATCATTGGGTTTAAGGAGATCGCGATGCTCCCAGGTGAGACCCCCTAGGATCTGGACCAAAGGCTAAAGAGTACAATCTGTGAAGCCAATATGACGTTAATAGATGCATAACATCGTGCATGGTTTGTGGCCTCACTTACGCCACACTTAAGGATGACGTTGTCATAGCAAAAACATTCCACCCAGGCTGAAGAATTGGAGATGGCAATGAGATTGCATGAGACCCCTATACAAGACCCTAGGTTGGGAGTCCAACAAATCCATGTGCATTTGCAAAATCTGTCTGGAGATGCAAAGTTTGAAACGGGATAGGAAAACTCGGCCGAAGGTGCAAAAGGAAGTATGGTGCATAAAATGCAAAGGCCAAGGCCACGACAAGGACCATTGTCTAGTATTCACAAACTACTTGGTAGGGGGAGGGCCAATGCTGTTAGGACTGGAGGCACAGGCAGGGCTGAGCACGGACTCTGCATTATGGTGTGCAATCTTCCAGATAGGATGAAAACACACCACAAATAATTGTCATCTGTTACAAAACTATACACAGACGTCCCAACAATTGTTTTGTAATTTCTGCAAGTCAATAGGCCATGATGAACGCACCTGCCAAAGCTATGAACTAATGATGGATCAAACTCCTGCCTACAGGGTGCAGGACGAAACGTGAGCCCTTGACCCAAATCCACAGATGGTGCGTGCTGGGTTTCAGGGGCGCGGTCTGGGTCGAGGTGGAATGGGACCAGGAAGGGGTCGCGGACATATAATTTTTCATAATTGCGGAGGGCTAGGGAATTATGCTCACGATTTTACGAACTCGACTAGGATATCATGTTGGTACTGTAATCAGTTTGATCATGAGGTAGAAGATTTCCCTTTGCTGATAGCGAAGATGTGCGAAAAGGGGGTACTCCAGCCCCCTCCGACCTAGAATTTACAAATGATGAGGTCTGAACTGTGCGAAGAAGACCCAAATGTAAACATGATGCTTAGGAGTGGTATGACCATGGGAGATGATAAAGGGAATCAACTAGAAGAAATCACGTGGGTTCGAAAGGATCCTACAAAGGAACCTGAGTTTGACTGTGAACGCGCAAAGGAGACATTCGTGGAAGCTAAGAAGAGCTTCACGGAGGCCTCCACTTCAGGTAGTAAGGATCAACTAGAACTAGGGATGGATCCTTCAATGCTCATTACCTTTCTGGAGAAATGCATGAAACTGCTGCGCGACAGCAAGGAGTCAAAGGGCTATAGGAACTTATCACTAGGTGCGCAGGGGTTAGGAGATCGCGCGTGGTTTGAAAACTTGGAAAGAATGCATTGCGCATAAGAAGGGAGATGAGGTTGAGTGTGCAAATAGGCGAGTATGAAATGGATCAGGTAATCTTGGATTTGGCTCGGATGCGAATGTACTACCAAAGCAAACATGGGAACACATGGGTAGACCTGTGTTACAATGGTCCCCTATTCAGTTATGAATGACAAACAAACATAAGATTTTTCCCATGGGAAGATTGCAAGGGGTGACAATCGATATTGAAGGCATGAGCGCGCAGGAGGATTTTGAAGTGATAGAGATTATTGATGACAACAATCCCTATCCTACACTACTAGGAATAGACTGGGCGACCGATATGAACATAGTCATAAATATGAAGAAGCGCAAAATTACCTTTGAGAAAAAGTGACTACATGTAGTAGTACCGTTGGATCCAGCCGAGGGACCGCGATACACTGAACCGGTGCGTGACGATGATAGTGATGACAATCTCGACTGTATCTACAAGATAATTGCACAAGGACAGGATTGGGTGAATCCGACTGCAGATGGAAGGATTTCGTGGGAGCGCAAAAGCTCCTGCACTTCGGATTCAGACGAAGAGATAGAATGATGGCAGAATAACACTCGACTGCAACATGATGATCAGGTCATTACGTTGCGTAACAACAGAGGCAAGGGAGCTGCCGACATATGATGGATTGTTAGCAGTGGATGAATTTATGAGAAAATTCGAAAGTGCAGTACCAGAAAAGTAGCAGTTCGATGCGCTGAAGTGGGCACTGCACGCAACACCCGCACGATGGTGGGGTACCCATCAAGGAAATTTCAAGGACTAGCGTGGATGCAGAAGGATGATGCGCCTATAGTTTGGAAAACCCCAGCTTCAAAAGCAAGTCAGTCAATAGGGGCGAAACAACTTACGCGCCCACCTTTCTCGATGGGTACAAACATATGTTGTAAAACCCGCACAAGCGCACACCAGCCCCAGAATAAGAAATCAGAACAAAGTGTAGTAGCAGGAAAGGCGATGCGCACTACCAGTTCTTCACGACGAAGCCTTTGATAGGGTGTACAAAGCACTAAACAAGGTTCACCAGGTGAGACGAAATGATTGGGACTTACGCGTGCTAACGGTTCGATGGGCCTACCAGACCATGTGTAAAACCTTGAACACGAAGATGATTCCAAAGGAGCGGAACAAAATGGAGATGGTACTTACTAAAGAAAATACAAAAAGGAATCCACACATACTGGACCCTGTAGTAGTGACAATGCGCGATGACCAGAAGGAAGAAATCACACATCTACGTGAGGTAGAACATATAAGGATTCACGAAGCCATCCAATGAGGGAACCTTAGACTTCGCGCACTAAAAAAGGACCGGGTACAATTGAGGAAGAAAAGCATTTTGATGGACACTGAGATCAAGAGGTTGGAAAATGAGATCACGTAGGCATGTCTCGTCATTAAACCAAGGATGACAAGGAAAGATACAGGTGATCGTACCACTGCGTTAGAAGAATGTCGCCATGAATTTATGACTCTGTTGCCATGGTTATGAACGCACCTCACCAAACAGATTAACCAGGGGCGCACACTACATATGGTAGAACGCACAACGTCGGCAGTCGCACAGACAATTGAGGAATTTTCACTGGCAATGTTGGAAGGCGAGTTGAAGTCTCACACAGGTGGTGTGACCACCTGACTAGCCATAGGGACCACAGTCTCACCACTCTTGACAATTGAAAGAGAGCGCGGGACTCGAAAAGAGTCTGTTTGGGAGCTGCGCGATAAGGGAGATGCGCGCAGAACCAGCATGTCACAAGGATCGCGACTGTGCATAGGGGGCTGCGCTGCCACGCGAGAAGGATGGGAAGTGACCATTGGTGTCAGTTTTCATGACGGGATGTCCGATTTAAGGAAAAAAGGAGCAGGCAACGGGCATTTAAGACACGAATTAAGGACAAGATTTGGGATGATCTGCTGCCAAGACTGCATTAATGACTTAGAAATGAGGGGAACAATCATATTCAAATTCAAAAGACACCATAAAACTCCAAAGGCTAGCCATGAGACAACACTTGTTCATTTGAGATTTGAGCTGTTACGAAGAGCACAAAGTGTTGAGCACCAAGTGGTATTTGAGCCCCCAAATTCGCAAACAACCACAGACAGTTCAAACAAGATGACAACTACTAAGAGAGGTGTGGGTTTGGCAGAGAATACCGCCAAGGAAGTTGCGCAAAACCCTACGATGCAGGTTGGGGATGCATAAGAAATTTCGAAATTTCCTTGGATGCCGTGGCCCAAGAAGGATAAACAGGTAGCAGGACTAGTCCACATGTCCCCACGAAATCCTTGGTTTGGTAAACTTTCCATGGAAGAAAAGGGCAAGGCGGTCACCATTGAGACAGATGATGAGGAGGAGGACCTACAGGCTCTCGTAGATGAGATAGAGGCAGATGAAGAAATGGAAGAAGACATCCAGCCGGTGCACATTGTAGCAAAATTTCCCGAGTACGTTCCTCTGCGGAAAGGGAAAGCTAAGGTACGCAAGGATTTGGATGATGCTAAGAGCACACTCCAAACCTCACTCCTCCCAGATGGAATTCTGTTTGAGGGCTCGGCCCTAGGCCGCGTACTCACAATGAAATTTGAAGACTGGGACCTCGTGGATAGCGAGAAGTTCCCACATTTAGAGACTGAGAACCTCATGAAACAGAGCAAGGAGGGGTCAGTTACAATGCTAGAGTCGCAGAAATGGCTGCGCGGTGTGGAGAAGGCCAAACTACTCCACCTACTATGGATTCTGCACTTTCACTGTGCACCTATCACAATCTTTGTCATCTGGCAGCTGCTTTGCCTGGTGCACGATGGGTACTTATGGCTGGAGGAGCCTATTTCCATCACGATAGATCTTATCCACAGGATATCTTGACTTCCCTGTAAGGGAAAGGACCCCACATAGATAGCCGACAAAAGTGGAGATTTGGCACTTGCAGAGGCCATGAAGAAGAAGTACAAATTGGAAAAGAAGGAGAGGGGCTATGCAATGAGTAGCATTAAAGATAAAGGGGTGCGCGTAGCTACCCAACTCTTGGCCAGGAAGGTGATGAGAAAATTTTGCGGAGACGAGGTACCAGCGCCGGTAGTTGTGCTAGCAGAACAATGCGCGGAGGGGGTCTAATTCAACTGGGCCGAGTTCCTCTACGAAGAATTCCTAATTAATTGCAAGGAAGCTTAAGAGCAGGGCAAGACCTTCCACTATGCGTGGTTACTCTTTTCTATTTTATTGGTGACAGGGGAACTGCCTGAGGATAGTCAGTTCCCTCATATTGAACAAGACTTACCAGAGGCTGGAAAATATGCATCCCTCTGGGCTACGAAGGATACCACGCGGATCCTCGAGACTAAGATCTTCTGGGTGCTCATGGAGGTGAGCATCCAGATGTGGATTAACAGGAGGCCGTGCTTATCCCCCACAGTGTACAACAGTTTGCGGAGCTTTGCAGACTTCAAGGCAGATATGCACAACGTGTATATCAAGGCGCATAAGGATCCGGTGCAGAACTGAACCAAGCTTCCTTTCATCGCAATTGATGATGCCATCTTCTACATGCTCGAATCATGGCCTCCCAAGTGGTGCGCCCTGGATCTGGTGGCGAAGGATAGAACATCAACACAAAAGCATAAGGATGCCATGAAGTTATGTATCACCCAGTTGGCCCAACAAAAGCAAAATGAATAGTTGGCAGTAGAGGTAAGGGCTGCCCGCGAGGCAGCGAAGGCAGCCGCAGAGCAGGCAAAGGCTGCTGACAAATCAGTAGCAGCACAGGCAATAGGGGCCACCACGACGCAAGAGGAAGTGGGCCTGAACTTGTCCACAGGACAAGGAGCAGAGGACACAGCAGAAGGCGCGGACCCGAGCACAACATCTACATAGACGAAACGGTCGCGCATTACAGAAAGATCAGGCCCACAAAAGAAGGCCAAGGCTTCCAAACTGGACATTGAACCAATTACATTGACAGAGGGTGACCTCTACGACATCGGCGACACAGTTCGCGAGGTCACCAAGGAAGCACTCCAGGAAGCTATGGCGGAGCAACAGAATGTGTTGGGGGCCTTAAGGGCACAGTGACAGGAACTTCAGGTGTGGCCACCACAGGAAGGAACAGTAGCCGCCTACAGCGTCGCAGGTACATCAGCAATAGAGAAGCTGTTGCACGCAAAAATGGGCAACACCATAGTGATGCCGAAAGGAGCGCTAACAACAGAGAGTGAGGAAGATAGATCCGCGGTGGGCTGGATCAAGGGACTTGGCCTAAATTTGGTTGCCCTTCCATGGGACACATTGTACCAGTTGCAGGACGACATAACAACAGAGCTACATGCCTAGGAAGGCTGCATGATCCAGGTATTGAGTGAGCAGAAGATCAACATCGAAAAGCTCAGCCTACAGTGTGACAAGCTAGTGGCACAGAATTGGCAGATCGCACAAACAATGGATGAAGTGTGCCAGCGCGTTACAAAATTATCCATCGTTGTAGACCTACCAACTGAGATGCAGATCCACTGTCTGTCAAGTGGAGTCCGAAGCACGCGCAAGGAAACAACACGAGTGTAGCTGGAGATGAACCTCCAGATTGCTGAGCTGCAGATGAAGGCACAACCTTCCACTCCTCCGGAAGTTAAAGAACAACGTGTTAGCACAATTTAGATAGGATTGGAAGAAATTGGAAGGGTGGTGCAAGACTACACCGGTATGTTGGACCAAGCATTCGATGTCCTCACATCCTTGCAGGATGACCTCAACATATAATGCCTGGAAACAGAGGCGCGCGAACTGCAACAGCAGTATGACAATGTTAGGGAATAGCATAGGCAGTTGTCCTCATCCAATGGCTGGCTAAGATGTAGTAGGCAAAGGCACTGAAGGAGTAGGTGGATGTTGCAAGACAGAAAGAGGCCCTTCTCAAAGCACGCGTCTAGCCTTGGATTGATGAGGCCTTCACCTTACGGTCGAGATTAAGGGCAAGATTGCACAGATGCAGGGACTATATGTGCTAAGATAGATAGAGGAGCCTCACAAAGAAGCAACAGAAGAGCGCATGCAGCAGGTCCAGCAAATAGTAGAACAATGCACCACGGACCTCCAGGCAGTATGGGAATAGTTGGAGGGGCTTCATGCCAAGATCACCACACTAGCAGAGTGACTCGGGACGAGCCACGATGATTGTGTTGGGGGTTTGTTTGGCATGGAATCCCCCCACAACATGTTTTGGGGCTCAAAGCCCAAGTTTTGGTTAAAGGTTTTGTAAGACTCTGCGAATTGCAGACGCAGAGCTCAAAGTAGAGGTTAAGTCATAGGGTTGTTCGCCCTAAAGTAATGTAATGTAATGTAAAGTCATGTTAGCCTACCCATGTTCCACGAACCATGGGATTGTATAAATAGAGCGAGGCTTTAAGTTGAAAAGATAGTAGATGATAGAGTGAGTAGCAAAGGAATGGTCCGAGCTTAGAGTAGGGTTCTAAGTGCCTTGGGTCATAGTGGGAGGAAGAGGCTCTGCAACTGAGTGTGCAGAGGCCTAGTAGAGTTCGCAGCTGAATGCACAGACCCCTGCAGCTGAGTGCGCAGGGTGGTGTCGAGTCTGTAATCAGGATTGAAGATTAATAAAGAGGAGTTTATTCTTATTTCTGTGTATTTGATGTGCATTATATTCTTTATGTTTATATTGGTTTATGTATCGCGCGCACTGATATGATTGCTAAATATGTTGTAATAACCCTAAATCGTACACACACAAGTTAAGTAATCATTCAATTAGCAAGGAACTTGGATATTATACGGGTTGCGCCCCGAGTAGGGCTGCACGGAAATAGCAACATGAGTTGCAAAGGACTAGCCAGTGCGCGTAGCGATGGGTCAGACCGTGAACCTCCAGAAGCCCATCAGACATCCACAGGGTGTGGAAACTTGGTTCTAGCACCCTCCCATACTACTTTGGGTGAGACTTCAATCTGTTCTCTACGGAATGCTGCTGAAAGGGCCAGTAGTACCGGGATTTGCTTGGCTAAATCACCTCTGAACCTGGGTCAGGCCCATACAAGCCAACAATCTCACATGGAGATGCCATCCCCAAGTGGAGCCACTATTAGGTTCCTATAATAATGGGGATCATAATTTTGAATTGACCATGTTAAGTCTTGTAATATTGTACATACCTTTGCTTTGTTTGCAAATGTTTTCCATATTAAAAAATGAAAAGAGGGTATGTCCTAAAAGAAGAATCAAAGGACCAAAAGAAAGAAAGATAAAAAAAAGATATAAAATATGAACCCCACAAAAAGAAACAAAAAGAAATTCTGAAACATTCAAATGCCACTCCTTTTTGTTTACTTTTCCTTGGCAAATAAAATTGTGTGCAGCTTGTCCAAAATGCCACAATTCATGATGATCATACAGTTTAATCTTCATTATTCATTCTTTTGAATTTCATGTCATGATAGTTAGTGAATAAAGATCTGACCAAACCATTTAATCTTGGCAGATCATTAGTTAGGTAGATAATAAAAATGAGCTCATAAGTTTAATCTGAGCCATTGGAAGGCATAAGGTAGAAATAAGTTAGTTTTTTTATCAAAAGAAAATAAAAGGGTCAGCAAGCTTAAATGCACCCAATAAAGGAAAGAAAAAATGTTAGTATAAATTAGAGGGTAGGTGGAATACTTTTCAAAAATCATAAGCATTATTGTGCTTAGCAAAAAATATCTTTTTTTAACCCTTCCCAAATGAAAATCCCCTTCCCTTGTTTAAAATCCCTTTCCCCTTACCCTAACCCAATTTCCCCTTAAAGTATCCCATGTCCATCATTTAGATCCCTTTTCCCTTTATTAACTCTGCATAATTTAATTAAAACATGCAAAACCCACTTTTGCATGATTTTAAAGCATAAGAAAAAAGCAATCAGACCCCAATTTCCTTTTTTCCCCTGCTTAATACATTCCCCCCCACCTTATATGGTTAACCCCCCACGGTATTGATATCCAACACCACTTCATACTCTTCCGCACACATAAAAACCCCATCCACAACCCGATCATTGATCTCATCCAACGGTCCTCATGCATTATCGCATCCCCCCTACATCTGACGTTTAGAGCTAATGAAGGTTGCAAAATGAGTGTTTTCATCCACCCCCTCCCTTGCTACTTAATGCCACTAGATCTTATTGCATCCCCCAGTCCCAAACCACCATACCACCTTTTGCCATGCGATAAACCACCGCGCCATGCGATAAACTGTCCAGTGTCCAAAGTATAAAACCCTCTCTATTCCGCTATTTTCCTATTCTCTGTTGATTTGCGAAGTAGACCAAAAGCCATCACCAACCGGAAATAAATCCCCTACTACTGCCTGAACCCTTCTGCAACCAAAATTCACCATTTCCAGGTAATTCTAAATATCCACCTCCATCAATTAAATACCAAATTGATAAAAGAATTAAAAGTAATTTCTTCCCATAGCATTCTAATGTAAACCCTCTTCAACCTCTAGAAGCAGATGTTGAACACCTACCCTTGGCCGATAAAGACTTCAAAATCATTGACGCTATGACAGATTCCAACCTCTTGGAGCTCCACTACTGGAGCCATGACAAATTCATTGACCAAGAAGATGATACTCATATCTAGGATTCTAACCTGCCCAAGTATGTCTTTCCACATACCTACCATTTCCCTGAACTCATTAGACTATGCCAAATCAATTATTTGCCAAATGAAAGAGCCATAGTCACCCCTGCCCAAGAAATCCTATTCATTATCAATGCTCAATCCATTAATCAAATGCTACAGATTCAACCACAATGAGAGGGAGTGCCTCTTTCCATTGAAACCCTTACTGAGCTTTACCTAAATCTAGACTTTCCTAAAAGGTCTTAAATCTTTCAGACCTTCCTCCCTGAAATAGCTCAAATTCCTAAGAAAAACCCACCATACTTTGCTGCCATGTTCCCAGAACAAACCAGACAAATTGTAACCATGTTATCTTGTATTTTAGGATATTTTGCTGATGAGCATGTAGATGAATCCATCATGGGTTTCCTCTCTATCTTTTGCCCAGGCCAGCCTCTAGCTATAACTTTCAACTTTTCCCAACTCCTAGTAGATGCAATCCATGATTAACTAGTCAAGCTACCAGAAGGAGTGTTCAAATACTCAATTTTGATCAATATGTTTTTGTATTTTTAATCAGAAAGGTTTGCAGTCAGCCTCCAAAAACTAGACACAGAGGGTAATCCCCAATTTGTTGTATTTTGGACTTCCTTAATCAGAAAGGATCCCACAGAATCTAGCTATAAATACTTCATTGATTCATTTGTTTATCCAATTGTCAATATGCTAAGCAGTAGCATTTAGCCTAGAATCAGTGAAGAGATAAAGAAGGTATTATAGTTGTCAGATCAAAATAACACAGGAGACTGGTATTTATAACAAAATCATACAGAGATCAGAGTGTATGGAAGCCAACTAGTTCCATACAAGCTTCCCAAATACCTCCCAATGAGGATATTGCTTTGGAATACATTAGACAAATCTTGAATTCTGATGAAATCCATTTCCTTTCAGCTAAGAAGAAGACCTATTTCAAGATTAAAAACCAAATAGGGCCTTTTATATGTAATAATAGAAATGTTAGAAAGGAAGCAGATAAATGTTTACAAGAGTTCAATTTCAGCAGTAGCTTCAAATGGAATTATGATCCTTTGGGTGTCATAAGTAAATTGAGAGTCAAATTCAAACTAACCCCCTTCATTCATGAGTTAAAACTAGAAATTGAAAAGTATTCCAACCAATCAGAGTGGTTGGAAAACACTCTTCAGGAGGTGGATAAGTAGGTTGATACTAATTCCATCCTGCATACTCCAGACCCACAAGACATAAATTAAAAAAGGACTAGAGAAGAAGGGTCCTACTAAGCTAAAACTACTTCTGATACTAAATTTAAGCTTGTGAGCAAAAAGAAAACCAAGCTAAATCCATTAATAGAGCAGAAAAAGACAATTGAAGTAGAAACAAAGATTATCATTAGGGGTGTTGCACCCTCAGCACATGTAGAAGAAACACCTTTTCCTTCATCTTCCAGTGCATAGATAATTCAAAATCAGAATAATGCAGAAGTTTCATCATCTAGCAAAAAAGTTGAGAAAGAGAAAGATATCATGGAGAGGTACAAAGAGATTAAAATAAAAGATGAAGCATTAAAATATACTATATGTACACAATATTGGAAACAAACTCCCAGCGATCAGAGTAGGTTGCTTTCAGCTTTTGACCTCAAAACAAGGAAAATGCAGATGACTTTCCTACAGCCAAAGGTAAAGGCCCCAAGAACTTCAGAAAATTATAAGAAAACAACCTTTGAAATTCACGCCAAGGATGTACATCCAATAGACCAGATTGAATTTCATAAGCAGGCAAGAGAAATATTATATTCAACCATGACACATAAAGCTCTAAGTGTCCAGAAATTGAAGAATTCTCTTGAAAATGTACAGTCACAGTTAAAGCTGGAAAGGGCCTCATCACAAGAATTAAGTCACTGGAAGATTTGGTAATTGAAATTGGCTATAATCCAACCAACATCAAGGCAGCAGAAGAACTCATTAGAAAGAAAACCGCAGATATAGCTACACTCAAGAAACAACTAAATCTACCAATCACTGAACATCCACAAACCAAGGAGGTTTTGGAGACACTTAATCAAAAGGATGATATGATGAACTTAATCATCTAGTTGACAAATCAACTAAGAGAATGGAGACAGAAATGGATAAATTGGTACAAGAAAAATAGGTTAGTAGAGAAAAAGTTCTCATTACTTCTATTCCCATAGGAGCTATAGCAGCAACAACATCAACATCAGTTCCAACAGCTACATCATCTACAACAAAAACAACATCAACAAAACCAACAGCCCATCGCTCTGATGAGGCCAACAAATTGATTCAAGCAATGGAGGATATGTCCATTCAAACAACATAGATTAATAAGCTCAAGGAACAAGTGAATAACTTAGAAAATGAAAAGAAATTAGCAGAAGTAATGCATCAAGATGAGAAACAAAAAGCTAATAGATTGGATGACAGGATCCACCATCGAGAAAAAGAATTGTCACTAAAGGAGCCTTTGGCCCAAGCAAAGCAACATTTGTGGGCCAATATCATTAACTCAGTGAATGATATTTGGCCTTCTATACAGGTAATATTTGAACAGAATGATTTGGTGAAGGAAGCTAGTGAGGCAATTCAAAGGGTAAAAGCAGATCCTGGAATGAAACCAGAGGAACCCTCTAAAATAATCAAATTTCTAAATTCTAAAAAAAAGTATGAATTAGAGGATCTCAGGATAACTGATAGAACAAAGACTATTCTAGAAGTGAAGAAAGCTATTTCCAAGAGAAATCTGATGATACAACTTGAGGAAAAATGTGAAAACATGAAACTTGTAGTAAACAGGTTTTTTGACAAGTTTGAGGTATTAAGACAGAAGGGTCTACCTAATCCTTTATAATCAATGATAAACTGATGACAGATGAAGACTATGATAAAAATATGAGTGAAGCAGCCAAAGAGACTTCAAACAGTTCATCCATGAGAGGTGTGCCCACAGGAAAATTGCTCCTCCAGTCTTTAGAAAACTTCTTTTACCTCCAACATGAGGTAAATCACCTTTTTTTGAACAAGCCTACATTTGCCAAATATATAGAACCAGATGAGATTTACCAGAGGATGATGAAAATCAAAATCTCAGATGAAGAAACATGGGAAAAATGGTGTGACTTATTGTAAAGGATGAAAGAACAGAATCAGATGAAAGACAATAAGGTGAAAGGAGTAGACGGTGTGAGAGAATCAGATGAAAGAAACAATCTAGTAACAAGAAGCAAATAAAAAGGGATAGATTTCAGTCAGTTAAACAGGTGTCACTATCTTTTTGTATAAATATATTTATTTTCCTTAAATAAATCCTATTTAGTTGACAAGATATTTTGTAAAGTTTTGTATAAATACTTCATCATTTGAAGTATCAAATGGTGTATTTTCTGAATATTTTTGTAGTTGATTGATCCATTACCTGAGGGTTATTGTACCAACTTCTAGTTGACAGACATAACAAGTTATAAAGAGACTTCTTTACAAGATTCATGTGTTGAGCTATCTCAGTGAATTATAAATTTCAATTGTTCATGTTTCTTTCTAAGTATTTCATAAAATTTCATGTGTTCTAAATTTGAATGTTATAATAGGAGTTTTACTGCAGAATTTGTTTAAACATTACACTCTGCTTTGACTATTAAAAATTTCTATGTTTTGTTCTGATATCTGGTTTAGAGAATTCTTAATTTCCCTCTGATCCCGATTGATTTTCTTCACCCTTCTTCAGTATCTGGTTTAAAGAATTCTTAATTACTCCTAGATCTCGATTATAAAATCATTCCACCATTCAGCCTTGAGATCTGATATTGCTTACCTATCTTGCCCTATGACACTTTCTTTATAGCTTGTTGATTGTTTTGTTTTCAAAGTCATATTGACTCCATAGCCCAATAGAAATGGAAAAGCACCTATTCATCTAGATCATTAATTCCACCAACCAATCAAAACCAATCCAATTAAACATACATAACTATTCTAAAATCCATAAAAATAAACAAAGTTAAATCATATAGAGAGAGCCCTCTCTGAGGTTAGTAAGGCTAGATCCTAAGCTCCAAAGTAGCTTTGTAGTTACATTTGATATTTATTTTTAACGCATTGAACAACACCTGGAAATTTCGTAGTGAAAACAAAGTGTACTCATCGACACATGTTTTGGTCTAGGTGCTTGGTGCACACATTAAACCTTTTGATCCATGATATTGTGAAGAATAAATAATGTGGGCAGATTAATGATATTTATAGGAAAGGGAAGAAACTCATTAAATTTATCATAGGGCATACAAGGGTAAACTACTTCTATGGCACTTCAAGTTGCAGTTTCTTAAACTTGCAAAAACAAGATTTGCAAGTTATTACCTCACCTTTAGGTGGCTAGTGAAGGTGAGACAAGCTTTAACTAATATGGTGACCTCTGAATCATGGGAGGAAATTAAAACTGATAGAGATGGTGCTAATGTAGCCAAGGAAACTATTCTTGAAATGTTCTTTTGGTCACAGGTTAAATATGTTTTGCAAATCACCAAACCAATTTATTACATGATCAAGTTTGCATATTCATATCAACCAATAATTAGGGAGGTGTATGAGAAAAAGGATAACATGTTGGGGCAGATTAAAGACATTGTTGAGCCTAGAGATATCACCTTGTACAATTATATTTGTGCATAGGTGGAAAACCGATGGGAAATGCTAAATGTTCCATTGCATGCATTAACATATTTTTTCAAACCTAAATACCATCATCCATCATGGCTTTCAAAACCACACCTAGATCCAAAGGTTCTAGAAAAATATATGATTGTATTGGATAAATTAGTCCCTGGTGAGTAGGAGGTTGCAATAGTACGAAAACAATTGAGAAACTATACACTTAGCACTGGTCCATTTGGGATCATGCGTGCAATTAGAGATCAAGAGAGTTTTTCTTCTCTTGAGTGGTGGAACATGCATGGAGGTGCTATTCCACTTCTACAAACTTTGGCATTGCGAGTGCTATCATAGGTCATAAACACTTCTTTTGGAGAGAGGTGTTGGAGCTCTTATTCTTTCATCCACAGTGTTAAAAGGAATAGGTTGAGTTTAGACTGGCTAGAGAGCTTGGTTTATGTTCATTACAACTTGCGATTGCTGTCCCATTACCATGATGATGCAAAGACTACTAAAGACCTTAAGGTTTGGGACAGGAATCCAGAGGAGCCCAATTTGGAGGATGGAGTGTTGCGATTAGAGCAATTAGAGGATGCTATTATCCAGGTATGTCCATTGTGCTATGAATTTCAAAATCCAGTAAATAAGAGATATGTCCATTGAATTCAAATGTGTCAAATGTGTCTAATTCCTATTTTTTTTTTTTTTTTTTTAACTAGTGGTTTTTTTTGGTATGATTTTTTTGAGCGATTCCAAGATGATGATGATCGAGTTGAGATTACACCCCCATTTGGTCCCTTGGTTCCCAGGTTCCATGGTTCAACACCAACAACATGGGCTTCATCCTCATCAATTTCAGTCCCATAACTTCCACATGAACCATCTTCTTCATTACCACCACGTGGAGGCCCATCGCCACGTACTCTTCGTGGTGAAAGGAGGAAAGATTAGTAGATATATTCACAATTTACTACTTTTGTCATAGATTAATCGTTAAACTTGTAGGCTTGTTGTGAATTTAAACCTTTTTGTCTTGGTGGTGACCAAGTGGCCTATTTTGTAAACATTATTATTTGAATTTTGGCCATGACTAATGTTGACAGTTGCTCACTTGCTAGATAATATGCTTTATGTTTTATAATATACTTAAAAATTTGATGTATGTTTTTAATTGCTAGAATATAGATGGTTGATGCACAAATAATTAATCATTGATTTACAATGGAATCATGGAATCATGGATGCCATATCTATCTTGATTTATGTAAAAATATGCATGTTTTCATGTCTTCTACAACTAATTTGGTATTTGGGATGTTTGTTTTGAATAGACGCTTCACTTCCTAGATTTTTAGAAAATGATGCTTCTGCATCCCCGCTTCCAAAAAATGTCCTTGTTTCATCCCTGCTTCGTGCAATGCTAGTCCAAAGCCTTTCTAAATGATTAATTACATCAAAATCTAGGGGCTACCAAAGCCAGGTTTGAAATCCACCATTGTTGACCTTAACACAATGACTCATTTAAAAATTTAAGGTTAACCTAACATTCCCTTATGTAAAGGCTTCACTACATCAAAACCCATGGGCACAAAACCATGGCATGAAATCCACTAATCTTGACATTAACATAATGATTCATTTACCAAGTCAAGGTTAACTAGTGTTCTCCCCTCTAAACCCGAATTGGGATAATTATACATGTTTTATCATTCTCAGAGTTTATAACCAAGGTATCTTGGAGTCTGGAATGATTCCCCACCTTTTTAGTCTAGAATTTATTGGTAATTTGGATAGGTGACATCATTAATAGCCAGAGAAATTGCAGCAGCTAATTGCCTTGGTGTAGAGGTATTTTAATTTTTAACATTCACATAAAGCTTTCATTTTCTCCATATTCTACAAAAAAATTTGTAATGGAGGAGCGAATCTATCATTGTTAGTAATTATTCTTTTATAACAAACCCCAAGATGGCATAGAGTGCTTCTAAAAATAAGTGGGACTACTTTAGTAGGGAATGCACAAAATGTCGACCCAAATGAATATCAGTATTGTTGGGCTAATTTATTGACTAAATTAACACAAGTATTTAATTATCAATCCGGGTTTGTAAAACTTGGAGGCAAATCCACTGTATATGGATATAAGATATAATCAAGTTTAGAAGATAAAATTTGAAGAATTAAGGAAGTACATATTACAAATATAAACCTATTTTAACAATTTCTAATTCATTTATGTAATATATGAGGGAAGAGGCCCCTAACTTAGGAGAACCAGGTTGTCTTTCCCTACAATACTACTTTCATGAAGATAAATCTAAAAGCACTAATGAACAATGGTTTATGATGCAGAAGATGTAAAAAAAGAGGCTCCTAACTAAGGAGGTCCAGATTGTCCTTCTTCACAATCCTACTATATCACAATCACCATTGCTTCAAACCAGAAATGCATAAATAACTTCAAATAAGAAAAGGAGAATGAAATTCAATTTTAGTTCAAGATCAAATAGAAGGGGAATTTAACTTAAATTCCTGTGTGTTCCTCCATATGTAGATTAGAATTAAACCAATATTCATTCAACAATCATCACACATCTAAATACATTTGAAACAAAAATTAATCTATGAAAACTATGAAAATTGAACCAAGAAGTGTACTTAGCTTAGTGTGGGGGCCCTCCACCCTTGCCTTGCACACTTGAAGAAATCTCAGCTACAACAACTTCAGTAGATCAACCAAGCATGAACAACAAATTGGAATGAAACAAGTTCTTCAATTTAGCTCCCAACTCAAATTATACAGAAGTTACATACAAATTCCCTTCCAAAAGCCATCAAAGTCTTGGCTTTAAATAGAGGTTTAATGAAACAAACTAATCTATATTATCTCTAACACTCATATCTACTCATATCCAACCTATCTAAGTCGAACTCATCCAATTAATCTCAAGAAATATGGTCAATCCCATAAAATCTCAAAACTGCCCTATTTCCTAGGGATTTTCTGGTGACTAGTCATGTTTGACCAGCCTTAACCGGGCCTAATAAAGATTTTTTTGACCGAACCAAGTGGAGTTAGCTCAGTCCTAGTTCCCAAGCTGTCCATCCATGCATCAAACTTGAGCCCAAGTGTTCTGCAAACATGTCATCCACATAGCTATTACGGGAATTTCTGATTCAGTCTAAAATTGCACTTGAAACTCAATTTTCATAAAAACTTCTAGAAATTGCAAAATAAAATTAAAACACCTGAATATGCATAAAATACATCAAAATGAGATGGATGTGATGGAAAATGGATGGAAAATATAAGGATTAAGTAGGTTTCCCTAAGCAAAAATAGACCAAAACTGAGGGCCAACATCTCCCCCTTGTTGATCTTCAAGCATGTCCTCATGCTTGTTTCTTCATTTTGATCTTTTACTTCTATATACTGAATGGCCCGCTGATGTACCTGTGGCTCTGACCCTTGAAGATGAAGCTTTGTCTTGAGATCCCTGTAAAAGGATATATGTGCTTTCATGTACTTCTTCTCTTTTCTTGTGGATGACATTCTTTACTAATATATCATTCTGGATGAGTAGCTTCAGACGACAAATAAAACTTGAATTTTGCAATACATTTCGACACAGGATTCATGTCCCTCTCAAATCAACAATTTACTCAACGGATCCAATATCCAGTTTTGTTTTGTTTTGTTTGTTTGTTTGTTTGTTTGTTTGTTTGTTTGTTTTTGTTTTTTTTTTTTTTTTTTTTTTTTGTTTTTTTGTTTTTGTTTTTTTTTTTTTTTTATGTCTAGGCATTCACTTTCAATTTAGCCACTGGTTTACCCATGCAATCTGCAAATTATGGGTCAAAAGAACCATAAAAATATCTCAAATAGAAATGAATTTGAGAAAATTGTTCCCGTGGAGTCTAATCAAGCTTGTTCTGAAGAAAACCCATGTTTTTGTTTTCTAAATTTCATTTTCATTTGCCCATAAAAAGCAATAAAAAATAGTAGCTTCTCAAAATTGAAATGCATTCCTGAGATTGAATTCAATTTGCAATCAATTTTTTTCTCTTCAAATTTTTTCCAGTATCCTGCTTACCTCTTTTCTGATGCTCTTTTTAAAACAATTGAATTGCAAGCTTGTTTGATTTCTGTCTCACGACAACAATAAGTCACTGCTTTTTTAAATCATTACCTTTTGTAAAAAAAAACAAACACCTCTTGTAAAAAACTGAGCTCTGCTTTGAAATAGAAATACATAAGAAAAATATCTTAATGTAATCTCAAGATATTTTTCTTCTGCTCCTTGTATAATTCACCATGCAAACTAGGATTCCATTATCATCATTTTTGATTCACTGTTCTCTGTACAAATTATCATGCAAGCCTAATCTTCAGTGTTGTATGAAAGGAGGAAAAAGAAATGACTTTCAATTCTGCCATGATTGTCTCAGTTCTAAAAAAAAGCTTATTTTGATAAAGAAACAAGCGGTTCGATCCCTTCTAACAGTACTTAAGAGAGAATTTTCCTTTGTTTTCACAGTATTCAACCCCTGTTTGACAACAACATACAATACAATCCCCTGCAGCAGCACTCAAAATTCATCTATTTACACAATATACATTCTCGGTTACACACTACAACCCCTGTTATGCAGCAACACACAATATAATCTTGTGTAACAGCATAAAAAACTTAATACAGTCCAAAAACTCTTGTTTTTATTAACCAATCTTTTCATGCATCGAACTGAAACTTGACTGTTTGATCATAAAAATGCATGTACAGGTGTAGTTTTAGGCTCAGCGAACTACATGTTTTCAAAAATTCACTCATTCATTATTTCAACATGCAATCAATCATAATAAACACTCTGTTTTGTGGAGAACCGAGATCTTTCAGTCATGATTTATTTTGATTTTTTCACCTTACAGCTAACAACGCATTCCCCGTGCCTTATTTGTGCAAGAAAACTCACTGGCTGTGATGAACTATCGTGATTCCTCTGCAACGTGGCTCAATTAACCTGATATTTGATTAACAACAACAAAACTTGCAGGAATTTATGGGAAATGGTTGTGGCAGCGTGTATCTCAAAATCTACAGGTGGCAACATGTATCTTATGGTGACAAATCTTTAACTGAAGTTATACCTTTATCAGAAACTATCCTTGTAATCCTCTAACGGGATTAACTCTTACAAGTGGCAGAAGATTTTAATGACAACAAATAGCAAATGATTCCGGAACTAATGTCTCATATGACACATTTCAACTAAATCTGAAGTTCGATTTTCAAAATCATTTTAGTTTAATTTCTGAGGGATCGATGCTTACCCACTGGGATGTCTCTGCGTGATTCAAGGGATTCTCTACGTTTTGAACGGCTCAGCTTGTTGACTGAAATTTCCCACGAGATTCCGGGCAACCCACTGGCACTATTTACCTACTTATTTCTCCACGGACTCAGCATGCTATTTCTACCCTTGACTCTACTATCAAAACGTTTTTTTTTCTTTCAAAGATGGTGGAGCTCTCTCTGTTAAATGCACATGGTTTTTTTCTCTGTTGTTTCAAAACGTTTTTACCATTTTACTGTCCTATTGACTGTAGTTGTAGCTCTACGTACTTCTCTACAACTCACAACAGCTCTACGTTTTGCTTCAGCTCAGAATAATATTTTTCATGGCCATGAATGTTTTACTACAGCTCCAACATTGTTCTACAGCTCACGGGGTTTCAGAACTGCTTAATTCTCTGAGCTTCAAATGCATATTTGACTGTTTTGTTATTTGGTTGTTGTCCTTTTGACTAATATGCCGTGTATAGTTTCCATTGCGCTGCTGAACAGAACTGTTTATACCATGTTGTCGCCACCATCTCATATTTGAATTCATCTTTGAAGCCATCCTTCTATTCTGTCAAAAAAAATGCGTTTAGCAACCAGCAAAATAGTTCTGAGAGGTGCAGAGGATTTGTTCTCAATTGCTTGACTGTTTTCAAATCTTATTGGCTAATTGTCGGTTCTTTTGACCAGTCTCACCTTATCGTTTCATTGATATGCTGTGACTGTCTCCATCGTATTTCAATGTATTACCACTGGCTTACCATAACAATCTTACACCATCATATTATCACATTGCCATATGATCGCAAGCCTGCCTACCTTATACCTCCATGTTTCATTATGAAGCCATGCAAATCCATATGTTTTAAACGGTGTGCCTTCAATATGTTTCAATAAAGTGCATATGTGCAACATGCAAATGTTTTAGCGCGCATTTCCTTACGAAAATTTTGCCTTATGATATATTTCCTTTTTGTATTCCCTTTCAAAATGCGCATATAATGTTTAAAACATTTCGTTGATGTATTTCCCTTAAAAAAAAATGTGCATGTTTGATGATAATAACCTTACCCTTTTGCATATTATCATATACTTGCCATCATATAACTTTACACCATGCATATATAAATAATAACATTTCTTCTTATGCGCTTATGATAAGGCTAATCATTTCGATTTGCACTTATTCCATATGTATTGCAATGTATTTCCTTAATTTTAAAATGACCATTTTTAGGTCATGTTTAAAATTGTTTCTATAGGACTAATGCTTGCTTTGTTTGTGCAGATTCAACTTTTTTTAAATCCTCACTTTGATCCTTTTTGCTTAGAGGAAAAATACTTAGGGTTAGGGTTTTGAAATGAATATGGAATATAGAAAATAAATATAGGTAAATAGAGAATGATATTTAGGGTTATGAAATGTTATGGTTATGGAATGAATGTACATATGTACATTGGATTAGGTATAGGGTAAATGAAAATGTAGAATATAGGATAATGGGTATAGGATGAGGAAAATGTAATGAATATAAAATATGCATTCAGGTATTAACTCAATTTTCACAACGTCTAAAAATTTCTACAAAAATTCGAATTTACAAGAACAAAATTGTGCACTTACTATTCTTGTACTTCCCTGTAGTATTGGATGAATGTTGTTGTTCTTTAACAATATTGGATGAAGTTGTCTTGATCGAATATCGTAGATAGATAAAGCTTATTTATGCCTTCTGTTCTAGCATCCTTCATTGATTCTGGTCCATTGATTGTTGATGTCGTTCAGGTCCCTCTGCAATTGATTCATAATAACCCAGGTCCCTTTTGTCATGTACATTTTTATGCAATATATACATGTTTTTGCTAACATTTAAGGTCCCTCTGCAATTGATTTCAAAAAATATTTCGGGTCCCAACTGCCAACAATACAAGTTCCGTCATCAAGGTCCCCACTGCCAAAAATACAAGTTCCGTCGTCAATTCAGCTGCACAACTAAGTATCTTTTTGCCAACCTTCCCCCTTGCTGATGGGAAGACTTGTCCTCAAGTCTTGTTTATTTTGGAGGATGATTCCTGCAAACTTAAATTGAAGAAATGGTAAAACAAAATAGAGAATTCATATTGGCCAAACAAGTTGGTTTTCCGACATGAATTCGAGTTTGTATTGTGCCACTTTCGTGAATTTTCACAACCAAACTCCTTTATTATTTTTGATCTTTTTCTATTTTTTTTATTTTTTCTTTTCTAGATGGAGGTGGGGTGTAATGCATTAGGGAAGTATGAAAAGCTCATGAAAATAGGTTATATTGAAGTCATGATTTAGTAGTAAATGGATGGATAATAATTCTGGACTTCAACATGCATGGTCGTGGAGCTTAACATACAGTATGGATGATGAACAATATGAATTCAAATCATGAACAAATGATGATGAACAAATCATGAACAATATGAATTCAATATGAAAGGCTTCTTTGAAGATTGATGTGACTTGACATGGTACTGAACTTGACTGCTTCTTCTAATGATTATCTTCATGTCTTTTTGCCTTGATCTCGATCATGTTGTAGGGTTTGTTGGTGTTGTTGGTCAACATTGAAGAGCAAGCTTCAAGAGTTTGAGTTTCATTGAATGAACCCAACATCAGGGGAATTTCACTTTGCTTTGACTTGAACATTTGTATTCATATTCTGGAATATAAATTTGACTTTTGAAAATTACTTCATCCATGGAGTTCACTCCTTCATTCTTCCTATGACGTGCAAAAACATAGCACTTGCTTGCAATACAACATTAGATGATGGAGGAAGAGAGGTGTATAGTCTCTCTTCTTCCAATATATATGTCAATCATTACAAGCATTTCTAGAAAACAAGTCCAAATATGATAGACAAACATAATGCATTTATTTACCCCTTTGAGGAATGGTGGCCAGCCTAGACCTCCTAGTGGTATTTTGTTTACAAAATATTTGTTTGATATCCTATTAGAGTGATTCCAAAGCCAAGTTGAAGTGAATTCAGATGGATACCTCATGTATAAACAGGTTTTCCAAAACGATTTAAAATGATATGGTAAAAATTATAAGTAGTGCCATGTTTGATAGAGCTGCTTGTTAATTTTTAACTAGACCAACAGTCGCTATTTGAAGCGTAACTTCTTCGATAAAGATCAGATCAATGTAATTCCACTTGGATATTAAATTTGATTCATTTTTTTATTTCTAGTAGAAACATGTTTTAAAAATTCTTAGGCTTGATATCACAAAATTGGTGATGAACAGACCTAGGAGGCAGATTTTTACTATATTGTTTTGAAGATATGTAGTCACTAAATGTGGCATAGCTTCTTCATCTAATATCCAAATTGGATGATTCAATTTGTGTCTTAAACTAGACTTGAATATATATCTCACATATAAACATGTTTTGAAAATAAGATGATTTGGTATTTCAAATATGCCAATGAACAGTCAAGACCTAGAATTGTCACCATGCAGATTTTTCGACAAGCAGTTAGTATTTCAAGAATAACTTTTTCATATGATACCTGATTGAAGTGATTCAAATTTATTTGGAAACTAGATTGTAGGGGCTATCATCCCTATGAATTTCAGATAAAATGTTTCCATTAGACACCTCGAATATAGGCTGTACTAACTCTGTCCTCAACATTTCATATGAGACCTAGTTTTGATCTTGATCACATTTTTATTTGTGATATAAATTGAAAACTTCAAAATGGATTCCAAAACTATATTTCAAGAGATATGTAAAAAAAAACAACATGATTTCAAAATTATCCTATATGGTTACCCAAAATAGGCTTGTTCTTACTGCATTTTTCCATGTAGTCCTTTCAAATGAATATTGAACAATGATTTTGAAAAAATAGTTTGAAACAAATTTATTATGGAAGTCTTATTGTGAATTTATTCTACTTGTTTATTTATTCTATTCTATCCTATTCTATTTTAGAAAAATAATTCATTTTCTCAAGTATAAGAGAATTTCCCGTGCATCCATTTTCGTAACAAGATCATAAGTAAACTCATATCCAAATTTGAAAAATATACTTTAATGAATGTTTGGACATGAAAATTTATTTGATCATAAAGATTTGATAAGAAAGAATGTTGAAGAATGGAGTAGTGTTGTAGCCTATTCTTTAAAATCATCTTTTAGATCTTGTTGTTGAAAATGGATTTTGTAGTTTTTTATTTTATTTTATGTTTTTATTGGAGGGTTTTGTTTTGGAAACCTAATTCTAGGATCTCTATTTCTAGGCATAAAGAAACATAACTAAGAGAAATGTATACTAACTAAATTTTTAGTGTTTTTGTTTATCTTCTATTTGACTATGCTGATAATTACCTCCCCGGCAACGACGCCAAAATGTTGGTCTAATTTATTGACTAAATTAACACAAGTATTTAATTATCAATCCGTGTTTGTAAAACTTGGAGGCAAATCCACTGTATATGGACATCAGATATAATCAAGTTTAGAAGATAAAATTTGAAGAATTAAGGAAGTACATATTACAAATATAAATCTATTTTAACAATTTCTAATTCATTTATGTAATATATGAGGGAAGAGGCTCCTAACTTAGGAGAACCAGGTTGTCCTTCCCTACAATACTACTTTCATGAAGATAAATATAAGAGCACTAATTAACAATGGTTTATGATGCAGAAGATGTAAAAGAAGAGGTTCCTAACTAAGGAGGTCTAGATTGTCCTTCTTCACAATCCTACTATGTCACAATCACCATTGCTTCAAACCAGAAATGCAGAAATAACTTCAAATAAGAAATGGAGAATGAAATTCAGTTTTAGTTCAAGATCAAATAGAAGGGGAATTTAACTTAAATTCATGTGTGTTCCTTCATATGTAGATTAGAATTAAACCAATATTCATTCAGCAATCATCACACATCTAAATACATTTTAAACAAGAACTAATCTATGAAAACTATGAAAATTGAACCAAGAAGTGCACTTAGCTTGGTGTGGGGGCCCTCCACCCTTGCCTTGCACACTTGAAGAAATATCAGCTACAACAACTTTAGTAAATCAACCAAGCATGAAAAACAAATTGGAATGAAACAAGTTCTTCAAGTTAGCTCCCAACTCCAATTATACAAAAGTTACATACAAATTCCCTTTCAAAAGCCATCAAAATCTTGGCTTTAAATAGAGGTTTAATGAAACAAACTGATCTATATTATCTCTAACACTCATATGTACTCATATCCACCTATCTAAGTCGAACTCATCCAATTCATCCCAAGAAATATGGTCAATCCCATAAAATCTCAAAACTGCCCTATTTCCTAGGGATTTTCTGGGGACTAGTCATGTTTGACCAGCCTTGACCGGGCCTAATAAAGCTTTTTTTGACCGAACCAAGTGGAGTTAGCTCAGTCCTAGTTCCCAAGCTTTCCATTCATGCATCCAACTCGAGCCCAAGTGTCCTGCAAACATGTCATCCACATAGCTATTACGAGAATTTATGATTGAGTCCAAAATTGCACTTGAAACTCAATTTTCATAAAAACTTCTAGAAATTGCAAAATTAAAACTAAATACCTGAATATGCATAAAATACATAAAAATGAGATGGATGTGATGGAAAATGGATGGAAAATATAAATATTAAGTAAGTTTCCTTAAGCAAAAATAGACCAAAACTGAGGGCCAACATCTCCCCCTTGCTGATCTTCAAGCATGTCCTCATGCTTGTTTCTTCCTTTTGACCTTTTACTTCTATATGCTGACTGGCCTGCTGATGTACCTGTGGCTCTGACCCTTGAAGATGAAGCTTTCTCTTGAGCTACCTGTAAAAGGATATCTATGCCTTCATGTACTTCTTCTCTTTTCTTGTAGATGACATTCTTTACCTATCAGTGGAAAATTATGGCTTGGGCTATGTATTCTGGAGTGATGGGAACAAGAATGTCTCCAATGTGTGATGAGGTTTCACCATCAACATACAAATTCAAAAAATTTACACTATTCCTCCTCTGATTGATAAAATGCCAATATATCATTCTGGATGAGCAGCTTCATAGAAGACAACAAATAAAACTTGAATTTTGCAATATATTCTAACACATGATTCATGTCCCTCTCAAATTAGCAATATCAACAATTTTACTCAAAGGATCCAATATCCAATTGCTCTTACATCTCACTAAAAGAAGCAAATTTTTTATGTCTAGGCATTCACTTTCAATTTAGCCACTGGTTTACCCACGCAATCTACAAAATAGGGGTCAAAAGAACCATAAAAATATCCCAAATAGAAATGAATTTGAGAAAATTGTTCGCCTGGAGAATAGTTAGGCTCATTTTGAAGAAAATCCATGTTTTGGTTTTTCAAATTTCAGTTTCATTTGCCCAGAAAAAGCAATGGAAAATAGTGACTTCTTAAAAATTTCAAATTTTAGAACTGGATGTTTTGATTCTCGTAAAAAGCTCTATTTTGATCACTGGAAAATACCATTTCTTCCTTCAGAAAATGATCTTGGAATCACTGCCCCTGAATTTTGAAAATGAAATTTGAAAAGTTCTAAACAACTGCTTCCAATTTTTACTAATTATCACGACCACATATCTATTCAGAATTGAATCTAGGGACTTACATCATTCTACAGGTGACATTACCAAAGACCATCTCTTCAGAAATTGAAATCAAATTGAAAATTCTGAGATTGAAGAGAATTTTTATTACCTTCTTTGTCTTGAAATCGATCTTCTGGAGAAATTACTACCACTCTCGCTTTAAAAAAAAAAATGAAATAGATTTTCTGAATTTACCCACTAGCTTTTTCAATATTGAAATCAATTTTCTGAGTTTACTGCCTTTTTAGAAAATCAGATTTAGGGAAGAAATTAATTTCCCATGTGTTATACAACCATCATGATGCAATTCGAACTGAATCTTGGTTTCTTATCACACTGTTTGTTCATAAAATCACATAGTTTTTAGGCTTGGCAACTATGCTTTCAAAACTTGAATAAAAACTTCTCATTATTTCAACATGCAGTTAACCATAATAAACACTCTGTTTCGTGGTGAATCGAGATCTGTCAGTCATGATTTATTTTGATTTTCTCCACCTTACAGCTAACAACTCATGCATTAACCTGAAGCTATATCACCGTGCATTATTTGTACAATCAAACCCACTGTGCAGTTAATCTGAAGCTATATCACCGTGCATTATTTGTACAATCAAACCCACTGTGCAGTTAATCTGAAGCTATATCATCATGCAAACAATCAATCCCACTATGCAAACACTTCGTTTCATTTAATAGACTCGGTGATTTCATGGAGAAATTAAATCGATTTACCTGACTACGTTGAAGTGTTGTGATTCCTTTATTTCTTGGCCCAATTATCCTGCGTTGCATATTGTTTCCCACTGTTAAACACTCTTATTTGCTGACTGGTGGCACAAATAGATTTTTAAATAAATAACCGACAATCCATATCTCGGTGAAAAATCCCGATATTTCCTCTAAAATCTCCATCACATTTAAGGGAAATAAAACGAGTTTTACACTTACCTTTTCTCTTCATGAGATTTTTGCTAACTAACTCCACTTCCTCTGTTAGTCTACTCGACTTACCCCTCTTATCTCTCCAATTCCTCATCATCATATTTTTACCTCCATTTCCTCTATCAAACCATTTTGCTTCTATCAACTGCTTGCCAATGGCATTTACTGTCTTTCCTGAGCCTCAAACGGCTGTGATGGCAAAGAAAATTCAAGGTTCCGAGGTTTGTCGTTTCAAAAATGGCCGAGCTCTCACTTGTTAAATGCACAGGCTTTTCTCTGTTGTTTTAAAAATGCTTTTGACCATTTTGCTATTTGGTTTGTTGTCCTCTGACCGGAATGCCGTGCACATACCATTAAGCTTTGTTGCATACCATATCACCATACCTTTGACTATTGTATATTTTGTTTGTTTTGATTTCCACGTTGTTGCATGAATCATGGTTTGTTTTTCAGTTTCGCCATTACTTACGGCTGTTTGCATTCATCACTCATCCCTTTGCATTATATTTGAACCATGCACTCATAAATCATTTCGATTTAATGGCTTTCATAATGTGTATGTTAATCCCCATCTCTTTGCGTTATGATATCATTGCATATTTCCTTTATGTGCACAAAGTTTTTGTATTTAGAGCATTTCCTTCTTGTATTTCTTTGCAACATATTTTATAATGCACATACATTTCTTTGTCTACACAATATATCTTATAACTTTAAAATGACCACCTAGGTCATGTTTAAAATTATCTCCATGTACTAATGTGTGATTTGTTTGTGTAGGTTTCATTGCATCTTTTAATCTCTTTTTGCTTGAAGGAAAAGTACTTGAAGTTGTGTACTTAGGGTTAGGGTTATGAAATGAAATGAATACAGGATGTACATAGGTAAATTTAGAATGATTTTAAGGTTATGGAATGTTAGGGTTATGGAATGAATAGAATATAAATATAGGATTAGGTCTAAGATAATGGGTATAGGATGAGGAAAATGTAATGAATATAAAATATGCATTCAGGTATTAACTCAATTTTAACAAAGTCTAAAAAATCTACAAAGATTTGAATTTACAAGAGAAAAATTGTGCACTTACTATACTTGTACTTCCCTGATAGTATTGGATGATTGCTGCTGTAATTTAACAATATTGGATGAAGTTGTCTTGTTGGAATATCGTAGATAGATAGAAACATAGAGCTTATTTATGCTTCCTGTTCTACGTTCTTCATTGATTCTGGTCCATTGATTGTTGATGTCGTTCAGGTCCCTCTGCAATTGATTCATGATAACTCAGGTCCCTTCTGTCATGTACATTTTTATGCAATATACACATGTTTTTGCTAACATTTCAGGTCCCAACTGCTATTGATGAAAAAATATTTCAAGTCCCAACTACCAACAATACAAGTTCCATTGTCAATTTAGCTGCACAACTAAGTTTCTTTTGCGACCTTCCCCCTTGCTTATTCTGAGACTTGTCCCCAATTCTTGCTTATTCTGGAGGATGATTCCTGCAAATTCATACTGAAGAAATGGTAAAACGAAATAGAGAATTCATATTGGCCAAACAAGTTGGTTTTCCGATATGAATTCGAGTTTGTATTGTGCCACTTTCGTGGATTTTCACAACCAAACTCCTTTATTATTTTTGATCTTTTTCTATATATATTTTTTATTTTTTCTTTTCTGGATGGAGGTGGGGTGTAATGGAGTAGGGAAGTATGAAAATCTTATGGAAATAGGTTATATTGAAGTCATGATTTAGTAGTAAATGGATAGATAATATGTCTGGACTTCAACATGCATGGTCGTGGAGCTTAATATACAATATATATGATGGATGAAATCATGAACAATATGGCTTATGAAAGGCTTCTTTCGAGATTGATGTGACTTGACATGGTACTGAACTTGACTGCTTCTTCTGATGATTATCTTCATGTCTTTTTGCCTTGATCTCGATCATGTTGTAGGGCTTGTTGGTCAACATATAAGAGCAAGCTTCAAGAGTTTGAGTTTCATTGAATGAAATCAACACCAAGTGAATTTTCACTTTGCTTTGACTTGAACATTTGTATTCATACTTTAGAATATGAATTTAACTTTGAAAATTACTTCATCCATGGAGTTCACTCCTTCATTCTTCCTATGACCTGCAAAAACATAGCACTTGCCTGCAATACAACATTAGATGATGGAGGAAGAGAGGTGTATAGTCTATCTTATTCCAATATATATGTAAATCATTACAAGCATTGGTTAGAAAACAAGTCCAAATATGATAGACAAACATAATGCATTTATTTACCCCTTTGAGGAATGGTGGCCAGCCTAGACCTCCTAGCGGTATTTTGTTTACAAAATATTCGTTTTATATCCAATTAGAGTGATTCCAAAGCCAAGTTAAATTGAATTCATATGGCTACCTCCAGTATAAAAAAAAATTTCAAAATGGTTTAAAATGGTAGGGTAAAAATTATAAGGAGTGCCATGTTTGATAGAGCTGCTTGTTAATTTTTAACTAGACCAACAGTCACTGTTTGAAGTGTAACTTCTTCGATAAAGATCGGATCAATGTGATTCCACTTGGATATTAAAGTAGATTCATTTTTTCCTTTCCAGTAGAAATAGGTTTTAAAAATTCTTAGGCTTGATATCACAAAATTGGTGATGAACAGACCTAGGAGGCAGAGTTTTACTATACTGTTTTGAAGACATGCAGTCACTAAATGTGACATAACTTCTTCATATCCAAATGGGATGCTTAAAATTGTTTCTTAAACTAGATTTGAATATATATCTCCCATATAAACAGGTTTTGAAAGGAAGATGATTTGGTATGTCAAATATGCCAATGAACAGTCAAGACCTAGAATTGTCACCATCCAGATTTTTCGACAAGCAGTTAGTATTTCAAGAATAACTTTTTCATATGATACCTGATTGAAGTGATTCAAATTGATTTGGAAACTAGATTACAAGGCTATCTTCCCTATGAATTTCAGATAAAAATGTTTCCATTAGACACTTCAAATATAGGCTGTACTAACTCTGTCCTTAACATTTCACTTGAGACCTAGTTTTGATTTTGATCACATTTTTATTTGTGATATAAATTGAAAACTTCAAAATGGATTCCAAAACTAGATTTCAAGAGATATGTAAAAAACCATGATTTCAGAATGATCCTATATGGTTACCCAAAATAGGCTTGTTCTTACTGCATTTTGCCATGTAGTCCTTTCAAATGAATATTGAACAATGATTTGAAGAAATTGTTTGAAACAAATTTATTATGGAAGTCTTATTGTGAATTCATTCTACTTGTTTATTTATTTTATTCTATCCTATTCTATTTTAGAAAAATAATTCATTCTCTCAAGTATAAGAGAATTTCCAGTGCATCCATTTTCGTAACAAGATCATAAATAAACTCATATCCAAATTTGAAAAATATACTTCAATGAATGTTTAGACATGAAAATTTATCTGATCATAAAGATTTGATGAGAAAGAATGTTGAAGAATGGAGTAGTGTTGTAACCTATTCTTTAACATCATATTTTTAGATCTTGTCTTGGAAATGGATTTGGTAGTTATTTCTTTTTTTTTTGATTTTATGATTTTGTTGGGGGGTTTTGTTTTGGGAACCTAATTTTAAGATCTCTATTTCTAGGCATAAAGAAACATAACTAAGAGAAATGTATACTAGCTAAATTTTTGGTGTTTTTGTTTATCTTCTATTTGACTATGCTGATAATTGCCTCCCTAGCAACGACACCAAAATGTTGAGCTAATTTATTAACATAAATTAATACAAGTATTTAATTATCAATTCGGGTTTGTAAAACTTGGAGGCAAATCCACAGTATATGGAAAAATATAATCAAGTTTTAGAAGGTAAAATTTGAAGATTTAAAGAAGTACATATTACAAATATAAACCAATTTTAACAATTTCTAATTCATTTATGTAATATATGAGGGAAGAGGCTCCTAACTTAGGAGAACCAGGTTGTCCTTCCCTACAATACTACTTTCATGAAGATAAATCTAAGAGCACTAATTAACAATGGTTTATGATGCAGAAGATGTAAAAGAAGAGGCTCATAACTAAGGAGGTCCAGATTGTCCTTCTTCACAATCCTACTATATCACAATCACCATTGCTTCAAACCAGAAATACATAAATAACTTCAAATAAGAAATGGAGAATGAAATTCAGTTTTAGTTCAAGATCAAATAGAAGGGGAATTTAACTTAAATTCATGTGTGTTCCTTCATATGTAGATTAGAATTAAACCAATATTCATTCAGTAATCATCACACATCTAAATACATTTTAAACAAGAACTAATCTATGAAAACTATGAAAATTGAACCAAGAAGTGCACTTAGCTTGGTGTGGGGGCCCTCCACCCTTGCCTTGCACACTTGAAGAAATCTAAGCTACAACAACTTCAGTAAATCAACCAAGCATGAAAAACAAATTGAAATGAGACAAGTTCTTCAAATTAGCTTCAAACTCCAAAGTGTCTCAGCATAAAACTATACAAAAGTTATATATAAATTACATTAATAAGCCATCAAATTCTTGGCTTTAAATAGAGGTTTTGTGAAACAAACTGATCTATATTATTTCTAACACTCATATCTACTCATATCCACCTATCTAAGTCGAACTCATCCAATTCATCCCAAGAAATATGGTCAATCCCATAAAATCTCAAAATTGCCCTATTTCCTAGGGATTTTCTAGTGACTAGTCATGTTTGACCAGCCTTGACCGGGCTTAATAAAGCTTGTTATGACCGAACCAAGTAGAGTTAGCTCAGTCCTAGTTCCCAAGCTTTCCATTCATACATCCAGCTCGAGCTCAAGTGTCCTGCAAATATGTCATCCACATAGGTATTACGGGAATTTCCGATTCAGTCCAAAATTGCACTTGAAACTCAATTTTCATAAGAACTTCTAGAAATTGAAAAATTAAAATTAAACACTGGATTATGCATAAAATACATCAAAATGAGATGGATGTGGTGGAAAATGGATGGAAAATATAAATATTAAGTAAGTTTCCTTAAGCAAAAATAGACCAAATATGAGGGCCAACAATGGGTTAAGCATCTTCCTGAGTGTAGATAAGATGTGTATGTGTCAGGAAATATGCCTTTCATGTCATGATAGTTCCAATAAAATGGATTATTGTGTTTTTCTAGCATTTTAATTAAGTTTTCTTGTTGAGACTAATTAAGTTGAGAATCTATATGTAAGGTTTTGTCTCAATTGATTTCAATAGGAATAGTACAAGATTTTGAAATGTTGATAGTTGATACAACAATCTACAGTGATCATGGATTAATTGGATCGAAATTTTCTTCAAAATTAATACTAAAGATATGATCAAAAGAATTATGATTCTATAAAGACTTTAAATTAGCAAGAAAATTTTGGATACCAGGTTTCTTCAGTGAATTCATTGAATTGCACAATTTGATAAAATGTATGGATGGGTTAAATATTTTCCTCATAACTATTGGTATTATCAAGCCATAAAGTGTCTTCGTGGGTGGTTTTAATAGAAGGATACAAAGTCACATTTTTCATGAAATCACCATATGAGATAAATATGTTTCTAGATCGACAACCAACAAATGCAGTTGCAGTAGCTAACCATGGTCTTCTTTAGATCAAAGGATGCCATCTTGAAGAAATTTTAGGTTGTAACCCCATAAATATAATAATGTGTTCCCAATATTTTGAGGAGACAATGATGTAATCCAATACACCCTCAAGTTTGATCTTAGTTGATTTGCTAGTTCTAGGACAATGGGTGTAGGACATATATTAAGTGTTTGTATTTGTTCCATGTTTTGTTTTTTCATTATGGTTACTACTTGTTCTCAATCAATTAAAACATTTGGGACAAGGGTTCCGTTAATATGGACTGAAACAATTGGCCTCCCAAGATCTATATATTTTCCTATGAATATTCATCCAACATAATCTAGGTTGAATTTACAATGCACTGAATAGCTTTTAGTTCCATTTTCTTCCTTCCTGGTTTCTTTAGGAAAAGTTCCCTAATGGCATTGACATATATCAGGATGTCCTAAATCACTTGTAACAAGGGAAATTTGATGTATACATTCTTCAATTATATAACCAAATCACATTCAAAGTGGACAATGGGTTTTTCCAAGCTTAACCTCTTTGAATAGGGGGGTAAATTGGATGACTAGAGAAGTTCTGAAGTTGAAGGGGTATACTCTATTATAATATTATTATGTATTTGTTCTAAGGTCTACCTTTAAATTGTTATTCAATAATTACAGGGGAAATTTTGTTAATCACCCTTTCTAACTTTAAATGTGCATCTTGTAGTTCTATTAGGGTGATCAAATAAGTGGGAAAAGATTGTAAGTCAATATTGAAAACAAGTTGAGTTACTTTATTATTTGGGTTAGGAATTGGCTATGAAGGTAATTGGGTTGGTTTACAAGGTTGAGTAGGTGGTAGTTGTAATTGTTCAAACTATGGAAGTTGTATTGACTAGAGTGGTACCATTTGCTAAATTTGTGCTTTTGTGGGGAATGCTTGTTGATATTTTAAGGATATGTTTATTGTGGATATTATGTGGGGTATTATTGTTGTGGTTGCATAGGATATTGACAAGAATGCATGTTTCCATAGCTAGGTCCTTTCCATCCTTATTTCCAAGTATGACATTGGACTTTCTGCGGAGGACATATTTTCCAAGGCATATTAGAATTAAAAAAGTGTTGTGAATTTTTTGACAATAATAAAAAGTAAATTCAGATGCAGGATATGAAGGTATACCTAAGGTTCTTGAATTCTAGGGTCTTCTTGGTGCCATTGTACACAATTTTTCTATTGCTTGATTCGATCCTTGATAAATTGCCTTTAAATTAGGTAAAGAGGGGCATTGATCCATTTAATTTTCTCCTAAACAAATAGGAAAAATCTCAATACTATCTAGATGACATTCTCTAAGGGGGTGTTTCTTTCTATATTTAGGACAAAAAATAGAAAGAGTTAAATTTTCATCTTATTGTTTCTTTTTAATTTGTAAGGTATCTAATTTCATACTATGAGTTCTAGAAAGATCAATTTGAAAACTTTCTAGCAAATGTCCTATTACATCCTTAGTCACACCACCTATTGTAGATTTGGTAAGTTTAGAAAAGGTATCTCTAATTCCTTACCAAACCCAGCTTGACTTCTAGAGTGTCTCCTACAAAGCTCACTGATTTATGAAAAATTTAGTTGTGAAACA
Organism: Pinus taeda; assembly: GCA_000404065.3. Classification (NCBI taxonomy): domain Eukaryota; kingdom Viridiplantae; phylum Streptophyta; class Pinopsida; order Pinales; family Pinaceae; genus Pinus; species Pinus taeda. The sequence goes on from APFE030486142.1 coordinate 65,902, forward strand.
TCTCCAACTCCCTTAAAATTAAGAAGATTAATAAACTCATCCAAAACACCTCTTAAATTATGGTCCTAATAGTATCTTGATCAAGTTTGTTTTTCTATATTTTTGGAGATTGTAAAAAAAATATTTCAAGGTAGTCCTCTAGACTTTCTTTCTTTTTATGTCATTTTAAAATTTTATTTTCTAAAATATCTATCCTTTATAATATTCTTGGTATTTCTTGAGAAAGGTTTTATGCATTTAATCCCATGTTTGAATTATATTTACTCCCATCCCCATGAACCAATGCAAGGTTGATTTTTTGAAGGTGGTGAGAAATAATTTAAGTTTTTTTGCATCATTTGAATAATCATAACTATGGCATAATATGTCAAACTCAAAAACAAATGTGTTTGAATCTTCAGTAATCATACCATGAAAATGTGGTAAAATTGATCGAGGGATATTCTTCATTTGCACAACTATATTAATGTCTACAATTGGAAACCCAAAATTTACATCCTCTTCATTTATTGAATGTGTTTCAACCTATTCATTAATATACACTTCACCTTCATCTTCTACGATATTTTTTCCTTTAAGCAAGCTATACTTAGCCTTTGGTGGTGTAGTTTCTAGGTCCTTAAGTGGGTTGAAATCCACATCTTGTTTTGGATGCTAACCTAGCTTTCTTGTTAGTTTTTCTTCCACTATAGGTTTAGCTTGAAAGCTCATGAGCTTTGTGATTTAAAACCTTTTATCTCTTAATCTACCTGCCATAGGATTTGGGTTGATCACTGGAATCTTACTTGCTTTCCTTCCTCTTATAGATCTTCCAACCAGAAAGTTAGTTTTTGAAGGGTTGTTTTTATTTAAAATAACTATTCTATATTTCCATTTAAATTCCTATTATCTCTGGTCTTATTCATATAGTTTTAGCATTTCTTTAGAATCAAAGAGATAGTAGACTCACTAAAGTGAATGCATCAATATGTTACAATTCAAAGAATTCTGAAGTGAGGTATTTTTTTCATCTTATTATCGCTATATAATTGGATATAAAATGCTAGTATTGAAAGAGAAAAAAGGAAAACAAATACACAAAAATTTTAAAATCTAAAATAGATAATAAAATTAGGCCATAGATGCCTAATCTCTTTCAATATCTCTCCATCAACAATGCAAAAAATCTCAACCAATTTAATTGGATTAAATCTTGGACATTAAATTATCAATCCAAGGCATATGCCTATGAGATACGAACACCATATGTACAAATTTCATGGCATTGATGGGAATTCTAACCTATGCCACATAATGTAATAATGCTTCAAATACCAAATAGCTAAAAAAAATGTTGCAAAGGTCTTGTTCACTGGATGGAAACTTTGAGAAAGGTTTTGTTAGGTAGAGGAGATAGTCTTTCACTCAGTCATATTCCTCTATCTTCCTATCTCTTTACAAAATGAGTCTTGAGCCCAATATTTAGTGGAAATTAGCCTACCGGAGTTGCTATCAAAGGAAGGGCATACATGTAAAGACAAATAATCAATTAAACCTATGAGATGTTTGATCACTGGGTTGTTAACATAGGGCCTCTTCACATGAAAAGTTGTAGTTCTTTCATTGTGATTTAACAAAGTTTTCATGCAACAAAAAAATATTTATGATGTGTCTCTCATCCCTTTAGTGAGATATCTCACCTCTGCAAATAAGCAACAAACCATAAACAAGAAAAATAATAATGAACAGAGTGATGAATATCATGTCTGTGAATTCAAAGAACTGAACTATAGTTATGCTAAGCTATGCTATGGAGAAATGAAAAGGCATGATGGGATGAGTTGGTGGGACCTCCCAACTGACATCATGCTACCAAAGGTATACATAATCACAAACAATCCACACCACAAATTATTTTTAGAAGCACCAACATAATACTTTGTATTAAATTATGTTTCATATATAGATTATTTGCAACCAATGTTTCCTTAGCAATCAAATCTATATGGAAACTAAGAACAAGCTACAACTTTACAAAAATAACGCTTTAAATATTATCGATCACGTAAAACTATTGTTTCGACGAGATGTAGCTTTATAGTGTAGAATATGATGAATAGGTGGATATTTTGAATTCCCTATTTTGTGCATTGGAAACAATGAGACATAACACAATAAAGAAAAGGTGGGTAATATGGTGGATTCCTTGATAATTTTAGACCAAAAAAATGAGTTGAGATCTCAATCTAGAGGAATGGTACTATATTAGGCAAGCCTTTTTCGTAGCTCAATTTTTCTTGTTGAATGCACCATACTTGGAACCATTGGCCATGGGAGTGACCAACAAACAACACTTGCATTGTTCAACCTAGAATTTCTTTGATGGACATGGAAGCATCTTGAAGGGTCTAGGAGGAAAACCCATGTCATGATTTTTTCTCTAGAGGCATCCAAACATGATAATCATGGAGGTGGGTTACTAGATCTCTATATAGGTTGCGAGACCTAGCCAACAAAACTCCCATTAGTAGCAAATAAAATCTTATGCCCTCTAATTCACTAAAAACAATTGAAAAGTAAAAAAAATAACAACAAATTTACCTTATAGTCTCTTGAGTGACTTTTCCACCAAAAAGTATGAAAAGGAGGGTAGTAACAAGGTAGAAGGAGGGGTTTATTGGATTAAAAAGGGGGTTAACTAACAACAAGAATGGCATCAATTCAAAGCCCTGATTGTTGGCATGCATTTTTGTAAAGAAAATTTAAACAATTTTCCCTCTTTTTCCCACAACACAATTTTTGTTCTTTTTGCACAACAAAGGGTTTTAAATTCTTAATTGCACAAACAAAGATATATGGAAACATACAACTTTTCTAGAACCCTATAATTTGTCATATTTCTTGTAGGTACAAAAATTGAAGTATCAATCATCCTTGTATACTCACAAAGAAGTTTGTTCTTACATCCATATATTCAACCTGAACTTTCTACATACTTGTACATGCAATCAATATATATACAATTCAATTAGTTTCCAAAGTACACCAATTGTGAACAACACCATACGATGATATTTTATAATCCAACAAATGGGTAATATATATATAATAGTCAACAAATCTAGTAAATGAATATCTCTTCTAGATATTGCATCACACACACACACACATAATATTTAAACTTAATATATAAGCATAGTTGTATAAATGCCTTCTCTTTGTACTTGCGAAAACATTTACAACCCATCACCAGTGCAACACCCTTATGGGTGGAAATTTCACTCCTAGGATGCACACTAAGCTACTTCATGCATATTAGGCACCTTAGTGGGAATAATAAGCTACAACGGGAAAGTTTCTCTATAGAGGGAATAATTAAGCCCCTTCGGGTCAAATATACCCATGAGACAAGAAATTTGTTGACGTTTCATGATAAACCACCATGTGTCCCTAATGGGTTGGTAGTTGCATTTATGAAAAACCATCAAAGTGGATCACAAGTTCAACAATGATCACATGTAGTCAAAAGTCTAGCTAACCAGGACATGAAGAGAAAAACTAACAAAAAAATATTAATTACTTATTAATTTATATTGCTACAACATATTTTATCTTTATCGTCAAAATTCATTGTCAAGCATAGAAACCAAATGTAATAGTGACACATATTCCATGGAAATTTGTAATATTTCATCTTCTGATCCATTAAATTTTCCATTTTATCTTCAACTTCCATATTTTCACATATAAAGTTTTCCATTCAAACTTCAATTTACCTTTTAAGGGTTTCTTATGAACATGCAAAATTAACCTTTTTAAACGCATTATCACCCATGTCATTAACTTCATTCCTCACTTCAAATATCTAGTTCCCTTAGTCTTCACATTCTTCAAGAGTCATGGATAAGTTCTCTAGAGGCTTAATAGGTGTATAACTTTTCCCATGATATCTTTCCAAGTGATTAAAAAATAATAACTACTTAGATATATCCACCACTTTCTCTTTAATGCATTTTTTGAATCACCTCAAACAAATTTTCCAATAAAAAATTATGCAAGTTCCAATTTAGCATACCTTTTTAAAGCCTTGATTTGGAGACTATTCTATGGGTCAATCGTGTACCTAATATAACTCTAAAATTTATATACCTCTGTGTATGCAGTTTGAATTTATGGTATCTTGAAATATATTTTAGGTAAACTTGACTCGGGTAAAGAGTCAAAGTTGATTGGGTCAATAATAGTGGTTATGGGCCCATAGCATTTTTGGTAATTTTATGTTGGATTGAAGGTAATGGAGCATTTAAAAGGATCATAAGAATTCATTGTTAGGGGACCATGGGCTTGGACATGTTTTTGGTCAAGGAGATTAATGGAATTCCATTGGTTGGTTTTTCCAGAGAGCTAGGGTTTTCCAGAATAGATATCATGTTTCATGTTTATCGTTGGTTGTTTAATTTTTCTTCTTAGTAATTTTTATTGTCTCTATAATTTTTTAAACATTTCATAGAATATCTAAAGGTGGATGTATATTGGCTTTAGAAGGACACTTCTATTTCCAAGGGTTTATTTTTTCTCGGAAAAATGTGAAGTTTGATTGTGGATATATGTGTAAGACAAATCAACATAGATTTGGTTAGGTTTGTGTAGATATGAAGCTAAAATGTTGAGAAAGATGAGTGTGTGCACAAATTTATGTCAGTTGGAGATTTGGGTGTGTGGAGTTGGCAGTGGGAGCAAGTGCATATATCTTAGTGTGATTTATGGGATGAAAGTGACAACAAAACAGAGGAAGTGACAATGTTGTCCGAGATATGGATGTGCATTATAATCTCATGAATTCAAGTGATAAAGAGAATTTAAACAATGATATTATGAGGGATCTTAGAATCCTTAATTCTATGGACACCACCAAAGTTGGAACACATCATAATGATGGCCATAGGGATTCAAACGTAGAAAAATTGTGTAAAAGTTACAGCTACAGTCCTAGGAGGACAAGGAGACAAAGCCTAGAAATATATATTCATAGGAGAAACAATCCTTTAGTTGACCATGCACATGGCCAAATGGGTAGTAGATATAGTCTGAAATGACATGGTTGCAAGAGTTACTTACCATGCATCAAGGGACATTGATAGTCCTCAAAGGGACAGTCCTAGAAGAGTCTAGCTGCAAATGACAAACCCAATTGACAAGCCCACATAAAGATTCCAAACCCCATGTTAGTTGACGAGAACAAGAATTTATTTGTTGCAAATTAGTTAGTCCAGTAATTTTGTAGTCCGATAGTCTAGTAGTCAAGGTATCTGGGTGTGGAGCCCAATGTATATCACAAGTAGAAGATATATCCAAATATAAAGGAGTGTCTGGATTGTTAAAGATATTTGCATTCCTAGAGGGGAAAAATATAGGGATCATTTAAATCATTCAGATCCTCGTATCAAGGCTCTAGTCAAAAGTTATCCAGGTTGAAAAGGTATCAAGGTTAAAAGCAATAGTGAGTATAAGAACCATCCAAATTCCAAAATGTGTGAGAGTTTGGCCTTAACACCTTTTGTGAAATTGTTGAGTCATAGAATTAGGTCTTGTGGAGAATATATATTAAGCCACTAGTGCTAAAATTGGGGATAGTGAAATTGTTTGCATTGTTAACTGTTATTATATTGGCAGAGTGCTAAAAGCGCTAATAACATTGTTTAAAGTTTAAGCCTCGATCCATAATATCAATTTAAGGTATTTTTGAATGATCGCACACACATGAGATGAAAGCATAATCAAAAGGGTTTGATTGGATTTAGTTTGGCCGGATGCATTGGAATCATTTTTGTTAGAGCAAGATAAGTCTTCTCATGTCAATGTTTGTATGGATATGAAGTTATTCAAGTAACACTACAGCAAAGGTATCGACAAAATTAGTGATGGATTAGAACAAGAATCTTGAAGAAGAATTCATTTCAAGGCAAGATATTAGAGTAGGAATTTTTATAACTTTGGAGAAATTGTTAGAGTTTAAAGGAAGACACTAGCATATGGTTAAGAAGATATTGAAAGGAGACACACAATGAACAAATATTATATATACTAAGGTAACATATTCATTTTATTTGATAATAAATCTGATTATATGATTGACAAGTGATGAGCTAGGATTTATCTTTGTAAACATGGAGGTTTCAATAAATAAACAAAGCACAAAGGATCTTGTGCAAAGGAAAGTTATAGTAAAAGTCATATAGATTGAAGATAATTCTAGCCAAGGAGTAGAGATGGGTAGAATTGTTAATGGTATTTTTGAGGCAAAATTGAGGAGACTAGTAGCAATAAGAATCTCGTATTAGCTTTAAGCAAAAAATTCAAAAGTTTTTGGAATTACCGGTATGATGAGATTTGGCAGGTAACATGGTCTTTATGTTTTAAAATTAATTTGGGTAGAGAAATTGTTGATTGCAAATAGCATTGAAGAGAGAAGAAAGAAATGTGGCATAGACTATTGTAGCAGAAGAAGTTGCACCAACTTCTAGCTAAGGTTGGGTAGAACTTCTTGAGACAATTCTATGAGATGATATTGTGGGTAGAATTTCTAGGAGAAGTGAGTAGAGTGCATAAACCTAGAAGAGAAAACGGTGCTCAAGATATTCTAGAGGAAGGAATCAAGGGTACCAAAAGAGAAAGTTTATATGAAAGAAGGTTGGTGAGTTATTGTGTAGCCAGGCAAAACAAGTTTTTTACTACAAAGGATTGTTTGTAGATCACAATTGAACATGAAAAAGATCATAGAGAAATAGATGAAGATGACTAAATACAATCAGGCAAAGAGTCTAGGAGAAAGTTGTTGGCATTATTATACAGGTGTTGTCCTTGATGGCAACTCACTCAGATGAAAGATCACAATGCAACATGTCAACAACAAAAAATTACAGTTCAGACTACAAAGAATGAAGGAAGAGAGGTATACACAGGTTCATCTTGACCAAGCTGCATATACACACAGGTTTACTGAACAAAAGGAGTGTATACATACAGATGAACTTTCACATAAGGGAAAGCGTGTATATCTTGGGAAAACAAAGTTTTTGGTCCAAGGTATTTCTTGGTCCAAGGTATTTGACCCAAGGTAATTGGTCTGAGGTATTTGGTCCAAGGTATTGATCCTAAGTAGTTTTGGTCCATGGTATTGAGAAAGGCCTAAAACTATATAAAGAGGAGAAGATCGTTAGGCTAAGGGGTGTAAGGATATAAATATATTATGAAGTGCTGAATCATATATGTAGGTTAATGAGCTTCTGATGGTTTGCTTGATCTGCTCTAAGGATGCACTTATAAGGCTGATAAAGGTTGATGGACCAGGATCATTAAGGCTTAAGGATATTATCACTATGTGTTTTGATCTTAAACAATCTAGATCTGAATAATGAGGCATGTTTTATTCTGTAAATATGATGATCTGGGTATGGCTGAAGTATGGAATAATTGTAATGTTTAAGTTATCATTTACAAATCTATACGTAGGTTTGCCTTAGTAAAAGAGCGTATACACACTGGTTCAGCATATCAAAGTAGCGTATACATCATAAATTTGAATTTACAGATCTGTACGCTAGTTCCCTTTGGTAAAAGTGCGTATACATGTTGTTTCGACACATGGAAGTAGTGTATACCTTATGAAGTATGATGTTTAAAGTTTCAATTGTTTCTGTTGGCTGTTGCAAAGTTCTAGGTTTTGCTTTGTGTTCTGGTGACTTTATTCTGGTGACAATATGATCAGATTGATTGATTGTGATTTGCTTCAGTGATGATGGGTTGTCAAGTGACTGATTGATTTAGTTGTGGTTGATTCAAAAAGTGATGATTGGGTTTTAGTGATTAGTTGATGCAGATGTATTTGATGGTTGTATTGCAGTTATGATTTTCTGAGTTTCAATATTGTTGATGGGTCCAGTATGAAAATTGGATGAAATGTGGCCTTCAGATTGTGGTGTTGAGTTCCAAGAGTATCTAGTCTGAAAATTCATGAAGCATGGTCCCTAGTGGAAGAGTGGAGTTTTCTGTAGGCTGGCTAGAAATATTGGCTAGTACAAGAGCTAGGGGGTTGTAGCTCCCTTCCAATAGTAGCTGGAGCATGAGAGAAGGTTGTACCCTTGTGCAGGTGGGTGCCTGCGTACTGCTATGAGTCTGAACTAGTACAAGATTGTAAACAGATTTTCTTATTATTAAAAATAATACAAATATGACAGCAGTAGGTGGTTTTTACCCACATTGGGTTTCCACCTTATATCTTGGTGTTCATGTGTGTTGCTTATGTGTGATGCTTTATTCTGCTTTTATTGCACTGTCTAATAAATCTCTGATATACTAGTTTAATCTCAATACATGATAAATTATCTAAATCAAAAGTTCTCTGCATATACGTTGGTTTCTTTAAGTACAGTTGCATGTACACGCTAGTTCACTTCACTGAAGTAGAGTATATAAATCTATTTGGGAAATAAAATTATAGACCTGATAATACTGATTCACCCCCCACTCAATGTTATTCCAACCATTGGTATCAGAGCAGGTCCTTCAGAAGAAGCTTGATCACTTGAAGGGAGATCCATCATCATGAGTAATCAAGAAAGCATGGGATCCATCAGACTGCCAATCTTTGATGGGAGCAATTTTGTTTATTGGAAAATAAGAACCAAAACCTATCTACAATCACTTGGAATGGATGTCTGTGAAATTGTGGAAGGAGGATATACATTTCCAACAATAATTCCTATAGATACGGCAGATAAAAAGAAATATGAAACCAATGCCATAACAATCAATACTTTATTGGGAAGTCTGTCACAATCAGAATTTGTCAAAGTCATGTAGCTCAAATAAGCCAAAGAAATATGGGACAAAATCGTTTTGAGCTACGAAGGAGACTCTCAGGTAAAACGTGATAAGCTTCAAACTCTCAGAATTCAGTATAAAACTCTTAAGATGCACAATGATGAAAGTATAGCTAGTTACTTCTTACGTATAGATGAGGATGTTAATTATATGAAGAATTTTGGTGAAGAAATAAAGGAATTTACCTTAGTTGAGAAAGTTTTGAGATCCTTGTCTGCTAAATTTGAATCAAAAGTGTTTGCCATAGAAGAAAAATAGGATCTGCAGACTATCACTATGACACAACTTCACAGAATCTTAACTACCTTTGAGATGAGAAAATGAGGACCATCAGATTTGAGAGAAGCCACATTTAAAGCTTTAGCAAAAGGAAAGGAAGAACACAATGAATCGGGACATATTTTAGAAGAAGAATATGAGGTAAACTTTGTCAAGAAGCTTCAATGGGGTTTCAGAAGATTTAGAGGTAAACTACCTTTCAAATGCTTTGCCTGTGGAAGAGTTAGTCATTATGCTGCCAAATGTCCTCATAAAGATAAATATGAAAAAGGGAAGGAATATGCAAAATGGAATAGAAAACAAGTTGTAAATAAAAGGAGTTACTATACTTATGAAGATAGTGATGGTCTATCAAATAGTGATGAAGATGAAAAAAGTAATGATTATAGACTTCTAATGGCTTATGAAAATGATAATTTTTGGGATGCTTTAGAAGAGGATGACCTTCATGAAGAAATCTCTAAACTCAAAATCTGTTCAGAAGAAAAGAATATGATTATAGATACCTTGACATACTAACTTGCTAAAAAAGAAAAACACAATGAAAAACTAGAATGTGAAATTGTGGGTCTAAGAAAGGATCTTGAGAAAATGAAATCTCTCAATATTAGAATTGCTAGAGGATCAGAAAATTTAAATGAAATTATCAAAGTACATCATTTTCCTTTGATAAAGATAGTTCTTGGATATATTGAAGAAGCATCTCAATCACAGAAGTTGTCAACCTCCACTAAAAGCTATCTTGATGCAGCAAAGACCAGTGAACAATATGACAATTGTTAGCAAAGACATAAAGCAGATCACCAGGTAAATCAGACTCAATTTACTCCAAGGATGAATAGAAGCCACAACCAACCTCAGGTAAATCATACTCAATTTTCTCCAAAGATGAATATCAATAGAAACTACAATCACCAGGTCAATAGATTCGATAGTCGCAGGACTTCTTTAATGGGCAATGTTTTTCATGTCATAATTTTGGACACAAAGATGTTTAATGTGTTGCTTACAAAACCATCATGACTAGAGAAGCACGAAATCAAAGGAATGTGACAAGGATCAAGAAAAGTTCCTATAACAACTTTTCTCTTCTTGAAAATGAAATAGAATGCTCAATCTGTAACAACTTTGGTCATGAAGAATATGAATGCAGGAGAAAATTTCGGCAAACATCTCAAAAGGAGAAAACTCCATTAAATCCCAAGATATGGAGAATGAAAGAATCTCAAACAGAAAGATGTGGTATAGCCTTGTATGCAGAAGGACAAGAAAATCAGTGGTACATCTACAATGGATGCTCAAAACACATGATAAGTGATAAAGAAAAACTTCACTCATATAATGCATTAGAAAGGAAAAGAATGTCGCATTTGGAAATGACTCTCCTGTTGTCATAAAAGGTAAAGGCTTTGTTTTCTTGAAAGAAAAGATTAAAGTTGGAAATGTTATGTATGTAGACGGTTTAAAGCATAACCTGTTGAGTGTTAGTCAAATGTGTGATCAAGGAAATGAAGTGGTGTTTCGATCAAACAGATGTGTTGTTCATGAGATTGATACAGGAGAGACCATGACTAAAGGTATAAGAACTCCAAACAACTTATAGATACTCAAGTGAGGACAACAACAATGCTATCTAAGAAAAAATGATGAAAAATGGTTGTGGCATAGAAGATTGGGACATATAAACCGTTCTCAAATAAGAAAGGCATGCAGATTCAGGGTTGTTTGTGATCTTCCAGATATCAACATTCCTAAAAATACAATATGAAAACCATGTCAAATCGGTAAGAAAACTAGATCTCACTTCATTGAAAAATAAGGGTCAGCTAGTAAGCCTCTTGAACTTGTCCATACTAATTTATGTGGACCATCAAGGAAAAAGTCACCTCGTGGAGAAGAATACTTTATTTTGTTCATTGATGATTTTTCCAGAATGTGTTGGATAGATCTTCTAAAGCATAAAGATGAAGCATTTGAAAAGTTGCAAGGCTTCAAGCTTTGGTTGAAAATGAATCAGATCGAAAAATAAAATGCGTCAGATCTAGTCAAGGATGGGAATTTACCTCAGATGAATTCTTTAACTTTTGTGAACAACATGGAATAAAAAGGAAATTCTCCACTGCAAGGACTCCTCAACAAAATGGAGTAGTAGAAAGAATGAACATAACTGTTCAACAAATGGCTCGAGCTATGCTATTTGAATCTGGAACTATGACAACCTTCTGGGGTGATGCTATATTCATCGTTGTAACTATTCCCAACCAAGCAAATGTTCGGGTAAACAACACTCAAACTCCACATGAACTTTGGTATGGTGAGACTCCTACTGTAAAATACTTTAAAGTTTTTGGAAGCAAATGTTATATCAAAAGGACTGATGAAAAACTTGGTAAGTTTGAGCCCAGAGTAGACGAAGGTATTCTTCTTGGTTACTCTTCCCAAAGTAAAGGATATAAATGTTATGATAAAGGACTTGGGAAAATTGTTGAAAGCATTGATGTTGTAGTTGATGAAGCATGCAAAAATCCAAAATAGATAAAAATAGAAGATTATAACAATGAAGAAGATGGGGATTATTTTCCCACATCATATCACAATGATTTTGAAGAAGAAATCAATGATGCACCAGAAGAAAATATAACGGTAGAAGAAAATACTCCTTCCAGGTAGGTTCAGAAAAATTATCCAAAAAACTCAAATTTTAGGGGGAAAAGAGGCAGGTGTACAAACAAGAAGAACTATTATGGAAACATCAAGCTATCGAGCATTACTATTCTCCATCAAACCTCAAAATGTAAATGAAGCATGCAAAGATGAAAGTTGGGTCAAGGCCATGAATGAAGAACTTGAGCAAATTGAAAAGAATAATATGGGAATTAGTTCCTAGACCTCATGATAAAAATATTATAGGAACTAAATGGATATTCAAAAATAAGCTGAATGAAAATGGAGAAGTCATTAGAAACAAGGCCAGACTTGTTTGTAAAGGGTATGCTCAACAAGAAGGTATAGGTTTTGAAGAAAATTTTGCACCTGTTGCTAGACTTGAACCCTTAAGGATGTTTCTTTCTCTTTCTAGCTTTCATAAATTCAAAACATACCAAATGGATGTTAAATCTGCTTTCCTTAATGGAGATTTAGAAGAAGTTTATATTGAACAACCAGAAGGATTCGTTCTTGGAAATGATGAAAAACTTGTATGCAGACTCAAAAAGGATCTCTATGGTTTGAAACAAGATCCAAGGGCCTGGTATTACTGCCTTGACAAATATCTACACCAACAAGTATTTTCAAAAGGGTCAGCAGATAGCAATCTATATACAAAGATTGACACTGATAAATTGCTAATTATTGTTGTTTATGTTGATGATATCATCTTTGGTAGCAATAAAGAATCCATGAATCAGAATGTTTCTTCAGTAATGCAACAAGAATTTGAAATGTCCTTGCTTGGTGAACATACCTATTTTCTTGGTCTACAAGTTCAACAAAATAAAGATGGTATTTTTCTTTCACAAACCAAATATCTCAAACAGATCTTGAAAAGGTACAACATGGAAGATTCTAAACCTATATGTACCCCAATGGTAAAAGGATGCAGCCTTAGCTCAAATGGTGAATCAACAGTAATACATCAACCCACTTACAGATCAATGATTGGTAGTTTTCTTTATCTAACAGGTACCCGACCTGACATCATGCATGCAATAGGAATAGTTGGAAGATCCCAAGCAAATCCAAAGGAATCACACCTTCAGACAGTCAAAAGAATTTTTAAATATCTTCAAGGAACACCAAACTTTGGTTTATGGTATCCTAGAGATACAGATCTTACTCTTCATGCATTTACAGATGTAGATTGGGCAGGGAGTGTTGATGACAGAAAAAGCACTAGTGGTGGTGCATTCTATATGGCTTCTAGGTTAGAGTCTTGGTTCAGCAAGAAACAAAGTTTAATTGTGTTATCTACAGCTGAAGCAGAATATGTGGCTGTTGCATCTTGCTGCACAAAACTACTTTGGATGATGCAAACCTTGCAAGACATTTAGATCACATGTACTCCACCCATATCCATTCTATGTGATAATACAAGTGCCATCAGTATTTCAAAGAATCTAGTCTTGCACTCCAAGACCAAGCACATATCCATCAAATACCATTTTCTACGTGAACAAGTGCTTGAACAAAAGGTCAAATTGGAGTATGTTCCCTCCAAAGAACATGTTGCTAATATATTCACTAAACCACTACCCAGAGAGACATTTGAATATCTCAGACAAAAGCTGGGAATAGTTGCTGCATCATCCTACTGTTAAATCCAATGTTTCAAGGAAAGGCTATTGTACGCATGTTTCATGAAGTATAGTCAGATACATACGTGGGTTTCTGTGGGTCAAGGAGTGTATATTTTTTTCAAACAAGAAAAACAGTGGGGTAGGTAGCATAGGTTCAAGGGGAGCATTAGCCTTCACGTACATTTAGCATTGTTGGCATTATGGTTGCTGAGTCCAGCCATGGCTTCAGATATTTATACCATTTGTTGCTCAAGTCATGTAAATGTCTATGGTGTGATATGTCCTCATAAATTTGAATGAGTCCTCTTAGACAAATGATGTAATTTGTATCCCTACTTTACATGGGATGGATGATGTAATATTTCTTATTTTTGTCATGTATAAACAATTGGTATATCCCCACTTGGTTGGGTGGATGAGTCAAATTTTGTATATCCCCACTTGGTTGGTAGATGGATGTATGTATGATTCATTGGTGATAGGAAGGTCATCCTCACATAGTTGAGTTATAGAGTCATGTTATTCTTTTAGAAAATATTTATGCAGACTTTTGCTTGTGCTCAAGGGAAGCACAGACAGTTTCAGTTCATCTCAGCGTGTACAAAAGGGGAGATCAATCAGAGAATTCGACATGTACTCAGGGGGAGCATGAACAACATAATGTATGTCAAAGGAAGAAAATATATTGGTCCACCCTTTGCCCTTGATATCAAAGGGGGAGAGTGACTTGATGTTGTTGTTGCCATCAAGTCCAAAGGGGGAGATTGTTGGCATTATGATACAGGTGTTATCCTTGATGGCAACTCACTCAAATGAAATATCATAGTACAGCATGTCAAAAACAAAGAATTACAGTTTAGATTACAAAGAATGAAGGAATAGAGGTATACACAGGTTCACCTTGACCAAGCTATGTATACATGCAGGTTTACTTAACAAAAGGAGCGTATACGTACACACGCACTTTCACAGAAGGAAAAGCGTATATATCTTGGGAAAAAAAAGTTTTTGGTCCAAGGTATTTGACCCAAGGTAATTGGTCCGAGATATTTGGTCCAAGGTATTGATCCTAAGTAGTTTTTGTCCATGGTATTGAGAAATGCCTAAAACTATATAAAGAGGAGAAGATCATTAGGCCAAGGGGTGCAAGGATCTGAATGTATTATGAAGTGCTAAATCATATATGCAGTTTAATGAGCTTCTAATGGTTTGCTTGATCTAATCTAAGGATACACTTATAAGGCTAATAAAGGTTGATGGACCGAGATCATTAAGGATTAAGGGTATTATCATTATGTGTTTTGATCTTAAACAGTCTAGATCTGAATACTGACGCATGTTTTATTCTGTAAATATGATGATCTGGGTATGGATGAAGTCTGGAATAATTGCAATGTTTAAGTTATCATTTACAGATATATATGCATGTTCGCCTTAGTAAAGGAGCATATACACGCTGGTTTAGCATATCAAAGTAGCTTATACATCATAAATTACAATTTATAGATCTATACGCTGGTTCCCTTTGGTAAAAGTGTGTAAACACGCTGTTTTGACACATGGAAGTAGCGTATACCTTATGAAGTATGATGTTTAAAGTTTTAGTTGTTTCTGTTGGCTGCTGCAGAGTTGTGGGTTCTACTGTTCTGGTGACAATATGATCAAATTGATTGATTGTGATTTGCTTTAGTGATGATGGATTATCAAGTGATTGATTGATTTATTTGTGGTTGATTTAGAAAGTGATGATTGGGTTTTAGTGATTGGTTGATGTAGATGTATTTGATGGTTGTATTGCAGTTATGATCTTTTGAGTTTCAATATTGTTGATGGGTTAAGTATGGAAATTGGATGAAACGTGGCCTTCAGATTATGGTGTTGAGTTCCAGGAGTATCTAGTCTGAAAATTTCTGAAACGTGGTCCCTGGTGGAAGAGTGGAGTTTTTTGTAGGCTAGCACCTACATACGAGTAAACATATTGGCTAGTACAAGAGCTAGAGGGTTGTAGCTTCCTTCTAGTAGCAGTTGGATAACGAGAGAAAGTTGTAGCCTTCTGCAAGTGGGTGCCTGCGTAGTGGTATGAGCCTACACCAGTACAAGATTGTAAACATATTTTCTTATTATTAAAAATGAGATAGAGACGATAGTAGCAGGTGGTTTTTACCCACATTGGGTTTCCACCTTATATCTTGGTGTTCATGTGTTGCTTATGTGTGATGCTTTATCCTACTTTTACTACACTATCTAATAAATCTTTGATATACTGATTTAAGCTCAATACATGATAAATTGTCTTAATCAAAAGTTCTTTGCATATAGGCTGGTTGCTTTAAGTACATTCATGTGTACATGCTAGGTCACTTCACTGAAGTAGCATATATAAATATGTTTGGGAAATAAAATTATAGATTTGATAATACTGATTCACCCCCCTCTCAATATTATTTCCAACAAAAGCCACAACAAGATGAAAGAAGATGCTCGAGAAAATGGTCTAGGAAAGAAGCAAATGGATAAATAGGAACTTGAAAAAGAAGTTGCTAAGTTAAAGCAAAGGCTTAGTGTAATGTTGAGGTTTATACAAGAGAGCGAGAATGAAGACCAAAGGTGTGGATGGAGAATGAAAGAGTAGGTTACATGGCATGTTAAAGAGTTATTTGCAAGAAAGTTAAGGTAGAAGTTGACGCACAAGTTTAGTAATTGGTTGAAGGAAGAAGAACTCAGAGCAGTTGAGTATGAATGAGAATTCATTATTGTGAACCAGAGCAAGGATCATTCCTCATAGAGGATAATAATGAAGATGTTTATGAGATAATGAGAGTCTCACGGATTATATGAAATTTTAGATCAACATAAGGATGTGATAATAAAGACATCAAAATAGGCTAAAGAGCCTTATGATTTTGAAACTCATAATTTGTGTATGAATGCAAGTTTTGTAGATGAAGGATATTCATTAGAAAATATCATAAGGAGAGAGGAAGATAAAGGAATTTTTTTTAAGGCATTGAAGAAGGAAAAAATTGAAAATATGTCATATGAATGGAAGAGGTAGAATTATGACATGAAGGAAAACAAAGGGAGACCTATACATAGTTAAAGGATGGAGTTATTGAAGGGAAAGTAAATAGGGTAAAAAAAAAAAAAATCAAGGAAACCAAAACGAGGAAAAAGAAGATAAAGAACAACATTCATATGAAATGATGACAATATCAAGTTGTTGGAAAATATGTTGAGGAAACTTGAATTTAAAGAAGATTTTATAGTTAACGCTGAGAAATATTTAGGAGTATTTGACAAAGAAAATATATTTAAAACATCTAAAAGGACAAATGAGTCTTTTCAAGATAATTGTGTGTATACATATACAAAGAGAGTTGAACAAATTGGGAAGAAGAGAAAAAAATGTCTCATCATAATGAAATAAGAGGATGGTAACACAAATAAGAAGATTTCAACATGTGGAATTAGGGATGATAGCCTTATGTCTGAAGAAGGAAATGCATATATTTATGAAGAATTTAAGATGTAATAAAAATGTCTAGTAGATCTAAGAATTGAAGAGGACTACAAAAGGATTGCCACAAGAAGCATGAAGAGGAAGAGATGCTTGAAGCATCTAATGAAATTGATGTTATCAAAGGAAAACATGAGAATGATATTCATATGAGAATAATCCAGTACTAGATGAATCCAAGGGAATGAGATGATGGGGAAGCCATATGTTTTACTAAAGAAAGAGGGCAAATTTGAAAAATATGTGCAATAAAGAGGTGTAGAGAAAAGAGCTGCAAAAGATGAACCAAAAGTTCAAAGAAAGACTAATGCACGGGAAGGGACAACAAACTACACATTTGGAGTAAACAAAACTGAAGATAAACAAGTATTTATCTTTTTGATTGATTATGGTTCTTTAGAGTCTAATAAACGAAGTATTTTCTGCAATGACTTATTTAATGTATAGATGCAAGTAGAAGAACTTTTTTTGGACTTTCAATCTTTTGCGGAGAAACCTTGGAGAAGATAGTCAAGTGTCTTAAAAATATTTGGAATGATGTCTAATGATAAAGAATGGAAGTTGTGAAAGTATGGGAATAGTAAAAAGGCCACAAAGTTTATAAATTTTAAAGTACTACTACAAATAAGTAGTGCCAATAGCATGTATCAACAAAAGGGTAAGCTAGATATTGGAATTCATGAATTATGGATGCAGATGGAGAAATGAGTTAAGAATAGGTGCAATGAAGTAAATAGAATAGTTATCAACAAAATATAGTTGTCTTCACAAGTTTACATCAATAGAGCAAGTGGAGCACTAAAAAATAAGGTATGGAAACCTAGAAAGTGGAGAACAATAGTAGCAAATAAAAAACATGAAAAAGTGAAAAGGAATTAATTAATGAAAAAAATCAACATTAGAATATCATTTACTTAAAAACATATGGCAACAAAGCAAGTAAACAACAACAAAACAGAGTTATGGATCTAGGAGGAGGAGAAAGTGCACTAGATGCACTTATAATTGAGAAATTCCAAACACCAAAAATAAAGCTACATCAAGATAACACACAATAGAAATAAATGGAAGACTCGTGAACATAAGTCCATGAATTATTTTACCCTCGCAGTTTGATGCAAGAGCATATCTTTAAGTCAATAAGACTTAGAAGGTCTTACCACATTTACTAAAGGGAGCGGGTTCCCTTAATTTAATTCAATGTAACTAAAGTTAAGGATTTGATTTTCCAAATAATATAGGGATTGATTGGAGAAATGAGGAATTATTTCCCCATCAAAACGTAATGCACTATTTAAAGTAATTTGTTGAATGAATTAGAAGTTTTAGGCTTAGATCACATATTTTCCATGAATGGATGATTTGATCCATCTTCAGTGGATCTCATCAAACCATCCTTGTTGTATATAATTAATATTTGTGAATATGAGAGGAGAGAAAGATCAATAGAATTGAGTAAGCCAAGAAGGTTGAGTAGAGCCAAAAGGTGGTAAAT
This sequence comes from Pinus taeda, assembly GCA_000404065.3. Classification (NCBI taxonomy): domain Eukaryota; kingdom Viridiplantae; phylum Streptophyta; class Pinopsida; order Pinales; family Pinaceae; genus Pinus; species Pinus taeda. Next base: position 84,350 of record APFE030486142.1, read on the forward strand.
GGCCTTTAATTCTAAATATGGCCAAGTTAGGGTCGATATGGTTGACAAGAGGAACCCTGGGAGGAATTCATGTATATAGTAAGGTTTAATAAAGAGATTTTGTGATCAATTTTCATATCTAAGTAGTTTTATGATCCTTGTCTAAATCATAGAAGGTTTGAATTGGATTTGGAATGAATGTATTGATTTAGTTGAATAAAGAATAGATCATCCAATGTGACTGTAGCAACCCATGGTTGATTTTCTATGTAAATAAAATAAGACCAAGGTCATAGGACACGTATTCCAAGCTGAATGTTGGGAAAAATATAGTGATGGGGTATCACTAATGATTAATTAATGGATATGGAAATTGGAAAAGGCAAAGAGACATTAATTGGAATTTTATTTATGAAATAAAGGAAAATAGCAGAAAGGGAAGGTGAAGAGACAGAAATTTGCATGAGAGTGAAATTGAATAAAAAATTAAGAAAATAGAGGCCTCAATGATAAAAGGGCTTATGAGGACCAGTTGCTAGCTTTTGTGAGTGTGACATCCTTTATGATAGTTTTTGGGTGGAGCTCTCTTCTATTCTCTCATTCTCTCATACTCTTGCACACTTAGAGTATTCTTGGAGCACTTTGGCATACATTGTATTTGGAAAAAGAAGGCAAAGGAAAGTAGGAAAATGTAAGGGAACAAGTGGATCAACGACTACAATTGGATTGATTTGCAAGAAATATGTTGCATGTGTGATTTCCTTGCTGATTTATGGATGCATGGTATATGCATGTGATTATCTGGTTATGTATTGTGATTGGAATGGATATTTTCCTGAAGTGATAATGGTTTTAGCCTTGCCTTTCCATTTCCTGGACAACCATGGTGTTGTGAGTTTTTCCACTTGGTTGTTTCCTGATTGGTACTCATAATTCCTTATGGATGTGGGTTGGAACAAATGCTCTGGAATCCCTAGAACAACTTGGGTTCAGTTACTAGTCCTGGAGCCTAGGTTGGGAAAAACACTCTATATCCCTTAGTGGGTTTAGCTGCTAGTCCCTGGAGTTTAGTTGGACAAATGCTCTAGATCTCTGGAAGGTTGTGGGTTAAGTTACTAGTTCTTGTAGCCCTGAATAGCTCGGGTAGAGACCAATCTGGTTGGTGTTAGTGATGTCTGACCATGGAGGTGGAATCATTATGGATGTGGGTTGAGGTGGTTTGACCTCTGGAATCCCTATTTTGGTTTGTTTTGGTTTATTCCATGATATCCCACATTCATGCTTGGTATATGACGTGGGGGTTATTGGTTGAAAGAGAGATTTGGTTCAACCCAATCTATGGTTGTGTGATACGTGGAAATCCTTGACATGGTTGGTATTTTCATATATTAATAAGAGTTATTATTCTATTGTGATTCATGTATATTTGTAGCAATTATGTTGGTGATATTATGGCTAAGTTGCCATGGTTTATATGCTAGTTATTTTATGGTTATATGTTGATTATATGATTTGTATCATCTATGGATCTTGTCATGAATTGTTTAGTTATTGATCGATTGATGAATGTATGAACTAATAAATGTTGTTGCAGCTATGTTGATAGTGCATAGGGCCTTCTTGGTGATTCTCAAATGAATCTCAAACATTTATGATCATATATCAATTCATGACATGTAGCTTACATGTTTTCCATGTGTTTGACAAAATGTTTGTTATGTTCTAGGTAGTTTAGGTCAAATTATGCCTTCAAGTTTGAATGGGTAGCCTTGTTGTTATGTCATTTATGATTTTGAGAAGTCTTAGGTAGTTCTGGGTGGTGGTCTAGAGGTTGAACTGGAATTGTGGCTTAGATCTCAAGATGAAACCCTCTGAACTTGACATTTTGGGACACAACCACACTCAGGCGGTGTTGTTCATGCAGTTGGAGACCTTGAACCCCACCTAGGCCTTGTCATGCATGTGGTTGGGAGTCTAGGTTAGTGAAAAGGAGCCTCAACTTAGGGTTTGGTCACCTGGGGTGGTTCTTTGGCCCCTGAGTGTCCTGTAGCCCTAAGGGAGGTTATGAGTAGTTAGTTTGTAGGCCACAATTCCTTAACTAGATATGGGAGGTTGGGTCATGTCATAGTGACTCCTCGTCTCATGTTTACCCTCGTAAGCCAATGAAATTGGGTAAATGTGGGAGTGGGTGGTTATAGATTGGTATTAGAGATTCTAGGTTCAAACACTTGGACTAGATAGGTGGATGTGCTTTTCATGCATGCATATCAATTGTCTATGTGGTCATTATGCATGCATTGTGATGGTCACTATTGTGGTCTTGTGTTGTCATGATGTTTATGTTGAGATGATTGATATGTTGATTTCATTATATATACATATGTTGTGCTAATCCAAATTGATTGTGCAGATGAGATGGCCTCCCCTGAAATTCGCTAATGTATGTTTGGTCATGTTTATGTTTGGTTTATCTAACATGGTATGTTTGCAGGAAGTAGAAGATCAGAGACGAAAAAAAAATGGTGGACTACAATTCACGTGACTCTCCTTATAGATTATATGAGAAGCACAAATATGAGTACTCTCTTGACATAGCAGATATGTTGAGAAGTTGAGAGGCAAAGATCAGAAGTTGTAAAGAAGATAATCATAGGATCATTCAGTCATAGGAAAGGCTTACCAGAGTATAGGAAAAAAACCAGAGGTCAATGTAGTGATCCTTCAAAGTTTATGGGATTTGTAGAGATAGGGATAACCACAGATCAATTATGGAAATGAAGGAAAGGTCTATTGGGGCATATGGTAGCAGGTCTAATTGAGGACATAGGGTCATATAGTGATGACACGGTCAGAGGTGGCAGATAGATGGATACACCTGACAGGAGAGGTAGTGGTTATGGGTCCTATTCCAATTCTAGATCAGAGAGACAACATGGTCATCATCGTTATCATCCTTAAAAGAAAAGTGAGAAGCAGTACTTTCTAGATGAGTTCAAGAAAGTCGGGCCTCCTACCTTTGATGAAAATTTGAAGCAACTAGAATATGCAGAAGCATGGTTTCTTGGGATGAGGAAGTCCTTTGTGTTGCATGACTATACAGAGAACATGAAAGTCAAGATATCTATTTTTAGTCTCAATGGGAAAGTGGACATATGGTGGGAATATGTAAAGCATATCATAGGCATTAAGATAGAGTAATTGAGTTGGCATGAGTTCAAAATACCCTTTAGAAAGAATTACTTATCAGAGACATACTATTACGTTAAGGCTAAGGAGTTCTATGAATTAAAGATATGATCCATGACAAATGAAGAGTATACGATGAAGTTTTTGGAGTTATGAGGTATGTGCCTTATCTTAAGGATGAGAAGATGAAAATTCAAATATTTGTTGTTGATTTGGGGTAGCATCAGATGTGCTCTAGCCATGAAAATTGGTGGAGAGGCTAAAGCACATGAGATCTCCAAGACCGAGAAATGGTTTGGGTAGATTCTAACCAGTTTGGTCGATATTAAAATAATTAATAATTTTAATGGAGTTCCTAAGTCTAAACTTAGGAAAAATAAAGTATTAATGGGTGTTAATATAAAAGTGGGTTATAATGTTCCAAAAGTCATGGATCAAGCCAAATCTAATCTTAGCCATTGATTAGATATTTAATCTCGGCTATTGATGGACCAACATGAAAAGTTTAAGAAGAGGCTTGAGGGTCAGTTGGAGAACACACTGAGTTGATCAAGATTTCGATTTTCTAGGGTAGGGTTTGTTGAGGAAGTCAAAAGAGTGATCAGAGATTGCAGCTGAGGGGTAGTGAATACAGAAGCAGAGAGGTAGAAATAGTACTAGGAGGATTAGCATAGAAGCTGGGAGAGAGAGACATAGAGCCATCCAGAGGTTCACGTAGAGCCGGCCAAGGCTCACACAGAGGTAGTTAGGAGCTGCGCAATGCCTCAGAGAGCCAGCGTGGGTGACATAGAGGCTCTAAGGGCTGATGCAGGGCCTCCAGAGGCTGATGCAGGGCAAGTCAAGGGGACGTTGGGTAGATGCTGGGCCAGAAAGGATTGACGCAGTCCCTAGAGGCTGATGTTGGGGTTTTCATGGGGCAAATTAGAGCCGGGAGCTGTCAGAGTGTTTATCCAGGGTTTCAGCCGGAATATCTTCTTCCAAGTAGAGAGGTACTACTGCTGAGATTACTCTTTGTTGGGTGAGCTAGTTTTGGCACCCAGATTGTAATCAGAAACTGCATAATAATAAAACCCTTAGATAGATGCACCAATTTTTCCGCATTGGTTTTTTTCAGGGACATTGGTCCAAAAACAATGGTGTCACTTGTGTTCTTGTTTTTGTTTCCTTCAGTTGATGATATGTAATGTGTTGAGCATGTAATTGTATTTATTTTCAGTATTTACATGGTAAATTGTTGAAAATGGCAACAAGCAATTGCTAAAAATAGAATTGCTAAAAATAGCACTGCTAAAAATAGCAGTTTGGGCATCAGTGCTAGATTGGGCAATAGGGAATGAAAAATGCAAGTGCTAAAAATGGAAGTTCTATTTTTAGCAGTACAGTGTGGATTCCTATTTTAGTCAGTGCTTAGACTAGAAATAGGAAGTAAAATTCGAATTTGGTCTTACCAGTAGTTTGAATATTAATTAATTAATTCTCCATGAGTTAATTAGTTAAGGAAAATCAAACTTGAAGTCTTTTTGAGAACATGCAATAGTTCCTCCACTGATAGGGGAATGTGTCCTTGATTTGCTCCACTGATTGAGGAATTAAGGATGAGTTCTATATTGAGAGGATCAGTTGACTTAGTTTAACTTAGTCAAGTACAGTTAGATTAATTTAACAAGTTGTTAAATTAATGAGATTCAGTTTGTTAATGCGTGCATGCATGTAACAACTATTATTTTTAGATAATTGAATATTATAGCTTAAATAACTCATGCACGTCAGTTCAGACAGAGACCCAGTTGAGATCAGAGAAGGGACAATGTACTATCAGTTGGATGAATATTTTTCCTATAAAGGAAGCTCATCCAT